>JAJMJW010000013.1:0-294996 GCA_030569055.1 Yamadazyma andamanensis
TAAACAACTTTGGAAGCTGTTTGGAGACTCTCATTCTGGATATTCACTTCTAATAAAATAACTTATTCTACTTGAAGTAACTATCAGTGGTAACTTTTTATTTGCAATTCCACAAATTAAAAACCCCAAACCAAATCTATACCACAAACCCCACCCCTCAGTTGGATAATTCCTGACATAATCTGGTCGGTCAGATGTAACTGGTCGCTTATCAATCTATTTAACTTGATTCTATAGCATTGGCTTGAAAAGTTTGTTCCTCAGAAATGTAATCCAAAAATCAACAAGATGCCATTGAAATGACAGGAAACTTATGATTTGGTATACCAAAGGGTATGAACTAGAAATGTTGATTCTTATTTCTCTCTCCATACTTCCAGAGTACATTGAGGGTTTCTGGAGTCGTGTTGGTCGTGAGAAAGAATCTCCCTTCAAGTGATTTTTCTCCAAGGAAGAATGAAAACTCGTCAAATCCCAGAACGCACCCGAAACTTGATGCAAATTTTTCCCAACCGTTGTTCTCGTTTCTTTCCAATCATCTTCAAGGCGTATTTATAGTATTTTTCTTGTTTTTATTTAAGCGTTTTTGCAGCTCTTTTTTTTTGCAGCCAATGTGTAAAAACAAAAATTAGAAAGTCAGTCGCATGTCACATATAAACACTCGATTAAACTGTGAGCCTGAATTAATTACACAGAGATACGCGAGACCAATAATTTCAGTCTATCCCAGGTGATTCATTTGAAATACAGCGGCCACACTGAAAAGGTGTCAGCTCCAATTACAAAAACAAACAAAATTCTGTGTCATCGAGAGCCCTGTCTAGTTAAGTTTTTTTTTGCCAATTTCAACTAGTTCAGCTCCATCAAGGGTCGAAGTCATCTCTTACGAAGCGGTTCTTCTAAAAGCGTGATAAAAATGTTGAAGAAAAAATAGTTTAGATTCACATTTAATTGCCTGTCTCCCGTTTTTGGAGTTCATCTATTCCCAAACTCTTCTCATGGATGCGTAGTACTCTACAACATTAAAAATTATTTTAAAATGGAATCAGTAATCAAAGCCCTAGACCAAACTTTAATGAGCTTCTTGAATTCACATTTTCTTTTATTACAAGTCATCGAGACAAGTGATCTCAAATTCTAGGGGCCACAGAGATGTGAAGGTTTCGGCAAAACTTTTCCAACACACGAGGTACTTTCTTAACCATACTATCCTATGAGCTTGAAAAGCACTTATTGAATAACATTAAACTTTTTGCTCCCCAATCAAACTAATTGATACTCGTGGAAGCTGTAGTTGAGGATCTTTATTCAAAAAGTGTGAAATTCACAATTTGAGATATATAGAGTGTTAAAAAGATGCAAATACAGCACCATTAACCCTCTAGCTATCAAAATCCATTACTAGTCCCTACACAGAATGATTTTATCAAATAAAGAATGCATCAAATGTTTTGATCACGTGATGAAACAATCGTGTTCCGAGCACTCGAAAACTATTGAGGAACAACAGAAGCCCCATTGCACAATGAAGAAGATAGGGTCATTGTCAGCAATGTCCTTGATAGTTAATAAGATGATAGGAACTGGAATATTTCTGACACCATCCATAATTTTCCGCTATTGTGGAGGCGACGTCCGATTGTATCTAGTCCTATGGTTGTTGGGAAGTTTTGTCGTTGCCTGTGGCTTAATGATTTATTTGGAATATGCATTGAACCTTCCAGTTAAGAATGGTGGAGAGAAGAACTACTTACAAAGGGTTTTTAACAAGAGATTGGTTGGTTCGGTTTACTCCTTTCTGATCGTGCTTCTTGGTTTCAGTTCTGGCAATTCCTACGCTTTTGGAAAGTATGTGTTGTATTCGATAAATGGGGACTTATCGAGTGGGATATCTGATGAAAGATATGGAAAGCTTGTGGGTGTTTTATGTATAAGCTTTTGCTGCTATTTACATTCGTTTCATCATCATCACTCTAGCTTTTTTTTCGTTTTCCTTGGTGTTTCAAAAATTTTGATCTTGAGCCTTATTATCATATGCGGAGGACTCGTTTGGCTTGGGTATATTTCGACCCCAGATACAGAAAATTTTGTCGCTCAAACGAATGGGGAGAGTGATGTGTATTCTGTGTCTGTTGCATTATTGGAGATCATTTATTCTTTCAAGGGATGGGAAAACGCCAATTATGTTTTGAATGAAGTTCAAGATCCACTAAAAGTGCTAACCAAGGTCGCCCCAATTTCAGTCCTAGTTACGACAGTGTTATACTTTATGGTTATCTTGAGTTATCTTATCGTGATACCAAGAGAGGAGATTTTGACAAGTGGTGCTCTTATAGCAGGAATTTTTTTCAACAAAATATTTGGAGAACACATAACCTCCAGAATATTGCCTTTACTTATTGCTGTCTCAAACCTAGGAAATGTCTTGGTTGTTTCCTATGCTCACTCTATAGTGAATCAAGAGTTGGCCAAAGAACATCTCCTACCATTCAGTAAAATTTTCTCCAATTTTAGAGCATCCTTGTTGTTGCATTGGCTTATTACTGTATTGGTATTGATATTACCCCCATCAACAGAGATCTATGAGTTCATCGTTAATCTATATATATATCCTGGAACATGGATCAATGTATTATTAACAATTGGCTTATTGTATTTGAGATTTTTTGACAAATCCTGGAATAGCAACGATCAAAGTGAGTCAGATGAGCTACTTGGCTCAAGAATCCACCTGAGATTCTCAACGCCTTACAGTCTCATCTTAATTTTCTTGCTAACTAACATATTCATGGCTTTATTCCCTTTCGTGCCACCACCAACATACACCAAGACAATACCATATTGGTGTTTTCCCGTTATTGGCACGTCAGTTCCACTCCTAGGTCTTCTCTATTATTTAGCCTTCAAGAATTCTAATCAACAGTAATTAATGAACATAATAAGTCATATATCAAAAGGCCCGATACCAGTTCGTACTTTCATTTGACGTAATTTCCAATTCTCCGAAACTATCTAAAGTCCCTGTCCTATGTGAGAGACTCACTATTTGCAATCATCTTCGAAGCTAATTGCAGGCCAGGTCATCAAAACCTTTCGAACAAGGAGACCTATTTTCAACAATATTTCAATCAGCTTGAATGGTCAGGAATTGCTGTGAGATTCTGCTCTTCCTACTGAATACCTAGCTTACATACACTGAGCAATATATATAGCTTTCCGTTGAGAACTGAATTAAAGACTACCTGAGTAACCTATTCAGGAAACTATAAAACCGACACTGACTAAATTGTTATATGCTCATTCGAATCAATTACTATTAAGTTCCGTCTTTTTAAAGCAGAAACTTTCTGAACTCGAGACTTTGATTACTTCGGCAGAGAACAACAATCTTCTCAGCGACGGGAAGAAACTTACCTCTGGTTGAGATTTCAGTTGTCTTTATGGTCAAGTCTCTTGAATCACCTAATTCATTTCGAGAGGATCAAGTTCCTCCTATCGAGAGATTTCCATTGTGAATAATAAACTTCAAATCTTTGGCAGGACCAGGTGAGAACAATACTGCGAACCTTTACTTCAAAATCATCGGAACTAAACTTAAACTTACAACTTCCCTTTCAGTACTCTGTGAAAATTACCATTGAGCGTGTATTTCAATGACCGAATGCTTTGATTGGTGTTATTGTCAACCCTGATATGCCTAAGATCTATACATTTATAGATTTTCCTTGATAGCCCAGAACCAAAATTTGAAAGAGACGACAGAATGTGGTTCCTTCCAGTCATTCATCGAAACAAAGATGTGTTTTGGTTGATCTTGGATGTATTAAACACAAGTGAATATGTCTAATAAACATGAACTTCTGATAACATTTCACGCAGCTTAAAAGACATAAATATCCCCAGAATCTTGCATTTCATTAGGTTACGGTTGATTAAGAAGGCTACGGCGGTCTAAAGAGAGCGTCCGAAGAGAGCGTCCGAAGAGAGCGTCCGAGTGAGTTTCCAGATCGAGCTCAGGTCTCCTGGATGAGTTCATTTCTCACTTTTGAGTTGGTGTAGTTTATAGTACTAATATAAGTTTTCTTTAATTCCCAAACGCTTTCAACCTCGAAAGTAAGAAAATTTTTTTATATGGAAAGAGAATTAATGAGGAATTACAAAGACCGCACAATGGTTTAGTTTCACTACCATCAAAACCACGCGCTGAGCGGAACAAAAAGGTAAAAACAACAATTGAACGCCAACGAACTGTGTCGGCCTTGAACTTCCGGTTGAATCTGACATATTCAATAATCATTTAAACGAATATCAAAACCAATCAACTTGGATAACGAAGATATAAACAGAGAATTACTGTTGTCCTCTACGTCGTGATTTGAATAATGTAATTTCTATTCGGGCAAATCGATGACAATAATACCCAACATGTGGCGTAGGGGCTTTTTATGAAGTGGCTTTTTATGCAAGTATCCAGCAAAAATACTCCCTTGAAAATGAATGACAATGCAGCAAGACGACCGACAAACCTGTGAAAATTTTCAACCACTCAGGCTAATACAATAGGGAGCGAAATCTCCGTGTGGAGTTTTCTTTTTAATACAATATCAATATATTGGTACCATCAACGAAATACTAACTCAGAAGTCAAAAATGATCACATTCAACCTAAAATCGATCGGGAAACTCACAAACACGCTCGCTTTAGACCCCAGAGGTTCCGTCGTAGCTTACGGTCGATCCAATCCATCTTTATGCTTGTCCCAAACACAAAAATGTTTTTCGGAATAGTAGAACAGTTAAGAATAATAGATAATTAATCAACATTAACTTTGCAAGAGGTTGTTTAACGCTTGAGTAGAATATTCATCTTTGCCCCATTACCTGAAGGTCCGCTATTGACTGAAGCTACATGCACTTCAAATTACTTTTTTTAAGCATCGTGTGCAAGGGAAAAGAACAATTAGATACAAATGATGGGTTGCGTTGTACTCTGTCTGTTCTTCAGTAGTTGATCTGATTTCGTAATAAGTAGTTGTACCACGTTGGGGAAAATGAAGGCCGAAGGATCTCAAAAGCTCAACTTACTTGTCTTTGGCTAATTGAAAATAGATTACGGATTTGGAATGTCACACACACAAAGTTTGGTTGGGAACGTTAAAGCCAATCATACGAATTCATCAAACTACAATTACGATTCTTTCGACATTAGTGACTGGCCAAGAGTCCCTGTAGAGTTACATGATCCGTACATACCACACACCAACAGAACAACTATCGAGATTCCCAAGATGACAACCGTGTCGAAGTGGTTCAATTTCGAATCACTAAGAGGGAAAAAAGACTAGAAAGACAGATAAAGCGGACAATAACGTCTCCCCGGATTTGACCAACAATATGCACGTTACTTTTTAAGGTCCTATCAAAAGTTGAAAGGTAAAGGCAATAAAAATCCCAGTTCTAGCACCCAGATTTTATCCATTTGCGGTTAGTATTTCTTCTCTTCCTCTTAACTTGTTGATCTACTAATCTAGGAACCCTGAGTGAACTCTTCAGAGTATTGGAGTCTTCAGAGTATTGGAGTGATTTGTTCGTTATCTGGTTGATTGTTAGGATTTTGAGTTTGGGCCGTCTCTTTGAACTGTTTTACTGTCTTCCAAAAACATGGAAGAATAGAAGGCAGTTCTTATCTTTTAGAATTGATTTACGGTGTTAGTGAATTTATTATTAGATCTGCTAATGGATAAAAGAAATAATACATATACCATTGGTGTCATCAACAACGCATTTGTTTTCAATTGTCCTCGTGAATAATTTGGGAAAAGCCATTTTTCTGAATTGCGGTCTATTCTGTAGTAAACGACTTGTTGTCAGCTAAATTTGCAAACTTCATCGCAATTCTTCAAGCGGATTAATTGCTGATTATGTGTCCAGTTAATCAGCATGTTACTTGGATAACATGTAGTTCTCTAAGTTGGAAAGTGCAGTCCGTTTACTAAGAATGTATCAGAAGTTAAGCATAATAGTAACAGCCGGTTCAAGTTGACGGATGGCTAACATTTTTGAATATATATATCACAAGACTTATTGATATAATCCATTATAAGCAATAGCTCTCAAAGTAGACTTCGCAATGAGTTCAGCTTTGAGCTTGCAAGATCTTTCATCCTAGTTCTTTTCTGTTTGTTTTTATCTGGTTCCTCGCTTGACACCTGAATAAGCAATAAAAATTTCCTCCAAACCTTCGGGCATTGAATCTTTTCATTAAGCTTCGGCCTAATTACCTTCAAATTATGAATACAATAACTGATAATTTAAAGCTAAGAAAGGGTAGATTATCATATCGAGTGGAATAAATTATTTAGTATTTTCAATCATGAATAGTTTTGACGCAATGTTAACACTGTTTTATATAGCGCTCGAATGTGCTACCAAGTTCAGTGGTAAGAGAGACTGATGTGGTTAGAAAATATCAAACATTAAGAGCATTTATGGTCAGGTTTTCGTATTTAGTGACGATTTTATGAAGTAACGACACCGCCGCCGTAAGATCGTAAATGTCGAAACCATAGATTGCCCTTTTTCTTTGTCTCTGCCAATTTCTTAATCATAAGCTCTTTTACAATGTATTCATCTACCGGGAATGAAGGTATTCGCGGCAGAGAATACTGGGGTTGTTGTACCTTGTCAAGAGACGGTTTCATTTGGCCAGGACGAGGATTTTCGGAAGTCCTGTATCACGGTAAGCGATACAGTTTTTCGACTTTGATCACGGTATGACGTATATTAAGAAATGTCGCTTAGAGTGGGGAGATAATACTCTACCATTCTTTTGAGTAGTTGTATATGAATGATGCAATAACATTTGTTAGAATTGAAGGACCCATTTGACCAACCCTTGTGTCACCCAGACGAGTTGAATTTGCTTCTCAGTGAATAGCGTCGAACAACAGTACAGTTCAAGAGTCTATGTATATTCCTAAAGCTAGTGAATTTAATCATTAGGAGCATTCTTGAGAATCAAGGAAATTAATTCTTGCCGAATGGGAGACATGAAAAGCTTTTTTTGACTAGCCTATGTGGGCGTCAAGGTTCTAATCGAACTGTATATAATAGGAATCATTTGTTCGGAACTATGGCTGGTATCATCTCCTTCATTTTCTTTTATCTATGTGACTGAATCATTCGAATTAGTATCTTTAATCGAAACTAGGTAAGTTTTGATATCACTAACACGAAATCAACGGAAGGAAGGTCAACTTGAGATGTCAAACTGTCATCTTCCGTGAGTAGAGGGCAACTTGAAGCACAATGAAATTAGAAAAGTAAGACAATCAGTCTGTTCCGATTTCAATACTGAAACTTTGACAGGGGTAAAAAAGTTTAGTGGCAAAAACTAATTATTGATAATCTGAGCTAATTGCCCCACCCAAAAGTCAACATCCTTTGTTTTGATTACCGGGATATATCAAGTAATCACTCGAGAAGCTAACTATCTCAATGTGTTCCTCCGCTGGATTGCCAATTCGTGTCACTGATCTTTTTCAATGAGTGAGGGACTATGAATTTTCAGGAGAGATCAAAGATACGATAGCACTAAGTAGTACCTTCCATATTTGGCTCACTGTACTCCTGACGTTGCGTTTGAAGCTTTTGAAGAAACAACATTTGTCTTTCTAAATTCACTAAGGTCATCTCTACGCCAGAATTAGCCATAATATTATAGGCACAAGTAGCAACCGAATCTCTCAGATAAATCAAATACTCTTTGCATATATCTATTTCCAATTTTTCAAACGTCTCGTCGCCAATCGAAAGCAATTTCTTGAATTTAATATCGTTGTTTGTCGATAAATCTGTCAAACAGTCCATGATCTCCTTCATGAAATGATTCTTAGTTTCAGCGTACTCAGAGCTTTTGTTTTGGATATGATTCCATATTTGTAAAGCAGACATGTCATGCGTCCCTTCTTTTCTTCTTAAATTCTGGGAGATCTTCAATTGGATTAAAATCTTCAACTTCATGGATTCTGAATCTTCGATGGACAGCACTTTTCCATTTAGATAATTGACGTATTCCTCTTTTATAGCTTTCAAATGATGACTTAAAGTATAGAGCCATTTATCGGCATCTTTAATCGCATCAAGTTCTTCCACAAAAACATAATCGTGACCTTTCGGAAGTAGTTCATTCTCGATCATATTCAATATGGAGGCCTTTTCAGTCTTGACAAAATCTCAGTACCGTATTTGAAGTCATTCACTATTTCTTAAGCAAACTGTCTAATGTTAAAATTAGCGCTTTATGTTTCTGTTTTGTGAAAATTGCGAATTGGGCAGCTGTCTCATTCAATTCCCTGTTGTGTCTTAAAGTTCAAAGGTCTATACGCAAATGTGATTAAGAGGTGAAGAAATGTGATCTATAGGCGAAGGAACGTGAGTAAGAGTTGAACATTTCTTTACAAGGGAACAAAGTCAAGATTCACAGTTTATCCAATCTCTTGGTCCCGTATGTATCAGGGCAAATATCCGCGCTTCATTTTTAATCTCAGCAAAATTGATATTGATCGTGATGTTTAAAAGAGTGTTCAAGCAGAAGATAATTACAACCAAACCTGCCTTCGCACGGCTTTATTCTGTAAGGCAGGAGTATGATTCTCCGTTTGATTATCTTCCAAACAAGTCCTCCAAGCTGTATTTCAATTGGAGAGTTATTGGAATATTTACCGCACTTGGGTCATATCTCGCGTACAGCGAGTTTGTATTCGATAGATACGCCGAGTTCACAGAAGTAAATGAAGAGAATGGTAATTTACCCATAAAATTGAGATACAAATTAACTCAATTACCGTTGTATCAAAAAATCGTACATTCGGAGCTGAGTGAAAACTGGATCAAACTTGAAACATGGGAGGATTTAAATCACAATATCTTGGATAGACAAGATTTCACCACTCACAAAAGAGAGAATCAGGCAGAAAGGCAGTCAAAAGAAAATCTTTCCCATACATTAGCTAAACCAGGCGGGTTCTTAATAAAACCGGTAACATTCAATAACAGACTTACGGGTGAGAATGTAACTTTCATACATGTTGGCTATAGACTTTGTGGTTATCCTCTCATAGTGCATGGTGGAATTTTGGCTACAATTTTGAATGAAACCTTCAAACGTTGTTCAGCGCTCTCGGGGGAAACGAAGTCTTCTTATAAAGGTGACTTCAAAGTAATGAATTTGGCTATATCCTATATGTTTCCCAGCTTTGCGAACCAATTTTTGATAATCAAGACCAAAAGTGTTCCAACAAAAGACGCAAGCAAAACCAAGATCAAATTGCAAAGTATCATTGAGAGTGAGAGCGGAAAAATACTTGTCAAGTCAGAAGCTGTTCTTCATGATACGGGCTTAGTGACGAATTCAAAAGAAAACTTTTTCAACAGGATGATAGGTACGTAGTGCGATACATATAAAAGTGCGAACAAGATGCTTGACTTTTTCTTCCCTCATGCCCAATACATCCAATAAAAATATAGAAGTGATAGCTATAAATGATTCGCAGCGTGAGGAATTGTCACCAGTCACACCTCATGAGAGACAAATTGTTGATGATGTGATTGCTATTTGGAGAGAGGATCCCACAACAGAAGCTTTTGGCGTTTCGAAGCTTCATGCATTAGTTAAAGAAAGACACAACAATTGGTCTGTCTCCGAGAAACGAGTTAAGACACTCTTGAAGAAATTTGGATTGTTGAACACCACAAATCAGTTCAACTATGCCAGTGAAATAACCTCGTTACCCGATCCCAATTTGGTGGTTCCCGAGAAAGTTAAGGTTCTAATGACTAACAAGAAGGGGAAAGGATTGTACGCTAGGAGTGCTATGAAGAAAGGAGAACTCATCTGGGAAGAACTACCCTTTTTTTTCATTCCTCCCCTAGCCAACTTGAAGTTGGTAAAGAACGGGAAAGCTTGCACGTTCTGTGGAAAATTGCTAACGAATTCCAGAAGCCCCTCAGGCACTTCAGTACTTAACGGACTTGATTGTACAGGGTGCCCAGAAATCTGGTGTTCTCACAGATGTAAGAAATCAGATGGAAATTTCCACGGAATCTTGAAACACTTGACTAAGGGTAAACAGAGATTGATCAATTCGCAAGCATATTTAGAATTGGAGGATTATTGCATAAAAGAACAATGGAATGCGTTGTATGCAATAACTTTGATATATGCACATATACTCGAAGATAAAACCAATGAGAAGCTCGAATACTTCAAGGCAATGGCTCGTGTCAGCCAAGACATTAGATACAAAGCATTGGAATCATCGGCTGGATCTTTCGACAGTTTCGGCGGTGGTGCTTTGTTCGTACAGGAACAGCAAGAACTTTTGTGGAAAGAGGGTTTCGACCATTTTTCGAAAGTATTTCCCAAGTCTTTTGCAGAAGGCGAGATTGACTACAAGGAGTTTTTGATGATGTTAGGCTCTTACAATATAAACAATTTGGATTCCTGTGTCTTCAGAATCCAATCACATTTGAATCATTCTTGTAGTCCAAATGTGGATGTCGAAACTTCAGTTAACTTTAGACCAGATGGAATAAAAGTTTATGCCGGGAGAGATATAAAGGCAGGAGAAGAATTGACTACATCATATGTCAATCCAGCACATACAGTTTTGCAACGGCAAAGAGAGTTGAGAGCAAATTGGGGATTCACCTGTGCCTGTACCAAGTGCAAGGATGATTTGAAAAGTCAACAACGAAAGCAATCAAATTCTGGTGTTTCCGATAACAAAAAAGATATTCGAGAAATGTTGAATTCTGTCAAGAAAGATATTGGCGAAAGTGGAATTGAACTTAGCGTTCCGACATCAAACAACGGGAGGAGAAAGTCAGTTAGATTCGATGAAAAGGTAATAGCAGTAAGTGAATAAATAGTGCGAAACAAAAGAATAAAATGCTCGTCCCAGAGGCAAAACGACGGCTTAGAACTCAAGTCAAGTTAACGCTATCTAAACTTAACGACGTTCTTATAAAAGAGCAATCCAAATCCATTGTCGCAAACATTACTGGATTGGAGGAGTTCAAAAAATCTCAAAATGTCGCTTTGTACATGTCCATGCCCACTGAGGTACAAACTGTAGATTTGATCGAAATTTGCTTCAAGTCTGGCAAGAACGTCTTTTTACCAAAATGCATATATTCTGCTACCGATGGAAGGAAGAAAAATCACTTGGACATGGTTCAAGTTTCGTCTTTTGAAGATGTGAAAAAGATGAAGCCCGCTGGAAAGTACAAACTATTTGAACCTACAGAGGGCAAGGATGGACTTGACTGCGGCTTAGATTTGATCCTTCTACCAGGATTAGCATTCAGTCTTGATAAAAAAAGATTGGGGCATGGTGCAGGTTTTTATGATGAATTCTTGAGTATCTACAACAAAAGATGGGGAAGACTCCCCTCTCTTATAGGCTTGGGACTCGAAGAGCAACTCTTACCAAGCATACCGGTGGAGCTTCACGATTGGGAAATGAATTACGTAGTTACTCCTAGTAAAGTGTTTTGCTGACGAAACCGAACGCATTATTCATTAAAAGACCTACAAAAAGGTATAAGATCTAGTTGATAAAATGACCTACAACACAATTGCTTAACATTCTATCTGCGCTGACCCAACTGTGATACTTGTTGAAAAGAGCTGTTCCATCTTTGCCCGCACATTTCATGATCTCTTGGGGTCCACCGGGATGAAAATCAATATATGGTGTTATGTTAAAGACTCTACCGTTTATACAAGTCCATGCATCTTCTGTCGTGTTATGCTTCTTCAATTCCTCTTTCGTAACCTTCACATAAAGTGGTGGTGGAGCAGTCGGAGGGAGGCCCCTCAATCTATGCTTGTCAGTGGCATTGATATTAGCCCAGTCGAGCGGAGAATGTCCCGGTTTCAAGACTACCTTGCCTCTTTTAGTAGAGTTGAGACTGTCATGCCTAACCACCGAAGGATTAAGTAAACTAGCTCTTTGTGAAGAGTTTGGGGATGGAAATAGCGTATCTCTGCTCATATCCTTTTTTTTGCGAAGATTATATTTTTACAATATCTAATGATGAATTATCTCTCTACTCTCTCATAATACAACATGTAGACACTAGTGGTCTCGCATAAAACGGCGGCTTTAGTGACTTCTGTAATGGTGGAGTCACTGATTCTCCAATATGGGTTTTTTAGCAATGTCGGAATTTTTTTCAACTTTATCTTATTGTCGTTAAACTTGGCATTCACTCTGGCAGATATGTCTTGATTGAAATAAGTTCTGTCAACATCTTCAACCATCAATTCTGAAGGTGTAGTCAATCCAGAGGGAATAATTTCTTCGATATTTATGCTCTCAGGATCTGCTTGGAAAACTGAAGGTCTCCGACCCATGATGTTGCTAAATTTTCTCCTAAATGTTCCATTAGGTTCAGAGAGGTCTTCTTCATGTAACATGGAGAAAGAAGTACTCCTTTCAGAAGAAGAACTTGAGACTGAATGGTCGTTTTCACTCAAAGAGTGGTCATACAATGAAGGCGACGAGGAAATATTGGACCCTTTGGTTTTGTTCCCTTTCAATTTGGTCTCAACAGATTCCTCTAACACTTCATCCGAGATCTCTGGGCTGAGCTTGATGATCATACCGTCCTTGTCTTTGACATACAATGGTTTTCTTTTGTAACACTCGTAGTGTCCTTGTGTATGAGAACCTTGGTGACGAATCATTGCTTTGAGCTTGTATTTGTAGATATCATTCTCATTGAATTTGAACTTTTTGAAATGTGTTAATAGGTCATCGGTTTGATCATTGGAAATGGGTGAATTATTCAAAGCATCCGGAGTCTTAATAGTGGCAGAAGAGGCTGAGCTTTTAGAAGATGCGAGCTTGGGGTTTAGAGTGGGTTCCGATGAGTTGCTCGAGGTAGAATCAGTATCTGTGTCCACTTCATTATCATCGTCTTGATAATTGTCTTCACTTTCCTCCAACTCAGCTCCTGTTTCCTCTATGTCTTCCCTTTGAACAGATTCATCCTCCATGTCATCCACATCAGTAGTTAAAACTTTAGTTTCTGAAGATCTGTCGAGGAGATAATAATCATCTTCTTGTGCTGCCATTTGAAATTGCTTGAGATCCTCTAGGTATTCCTTACCTATACTCAAATTGAGGTGGTCTCTGAAGGAAACTCTACATCCATTTCTAACAATGTTGACTCCATTAAAGCTTGATCTTGAAAGATGCAATCCGAAAATTTTTGGGGGTTTTAGGATCTGATTTTTTCTTAGAACGGTGGAGGTGATTTTTGATATATCCACATTATTCTTATTATATGTTTTAATGTAATCTTCGACACCTTCGGGTAAGTCATCATTGATACAAAATTTAGGATTATTATAACACTCAGAAAGCTTTTGAAGAATGATAGATTCGTCTTTCGTAGTTGCTACGTTCTGCTTCTGCTTCAAAAAGGTCTCATTGGAAATAATAAATTTGATCCTGCATCTCAAACATTGATAATCTTCTATAGATTCACTTTGATTATTATCTAACAAGCTCTCCAAATCTGTTGAAATCTGCTCAGGCGTATGCAAGGTCAACATTAGAAATTGCAGGAAGCTGGGTTTCGAAACACCCTTGCAATTAAGACATTTCATTTGAGTCAATACTAAACCATTTAAGGGGAATTCAGGAAATTCTAGTTGCTTGAGCTCAGAAACAAGTTTTTCAGAATCGAAGCTGGTTTCAGTAGCATTTGAGAGGAAATCGAGCGACGTATCCTCCAGTAAAAGAATATTCATCAAGTCTTTGTACTTCTTAGTAATCCTCAAAAATTCATTCTCAAGCGTCTCATTTATCAATTGGGTCAACTCATGAGCATCATGCTGACTTCTGGATATCTTTGCGTTAAAGATTTTTTCCAATTCATGGAGAAAAGTCCACACTGATATCGTCCTCGAGGTCATTTGTGTGCTCTGTAATTTCTTCAAAATTCTTGCCAACGAAATATGTAGAGGGATTTCGAAGTTTGATTCTATCTTTTTGAACTTGGGGTTACTATTTTTTATTGCTCCTAACTTGGAAACATCTATCCTGTTTGCTCGGATAAAGCTGTCAAAGTCATGAAAACATAGAATGAATTTATTCAAGTACTCTGTCATTCCAGGTAAGGACAGATACGCTTGAATGGAACTATTTGCGAAACAATCGTTTCTCATATTGATGAGGCCTGTTGTGTGCTTGTCAGGCCTTTTAGTGAACATTGTGGATTGTTCTTTCTTAGAAGGAAAAAGGGTTGGACCTAATATATACCAAAAAATACCACAAGAAAGTAGACAGATATAAAATTTTGTATTTTCCGACTGAGTTATTGCAGGACTTGACAGTGAGAATTTGTTGGGTATAGCTGGTCTGTGTTTTATCAAATAATAGAATTGTGTATATAAATCCATGTAATTTGAGAGACCAACAACTTTAAAAAACCTTGACCGACCCTCTCCCTTATTGCGAAAATCTTTTTGATCCGGGGAAATTAATGGTATAAAACAGTGGCCTATTTGAGCGCGTTATATCCGACAATATCACGACTTAACGGAAAAATGCCAGACAGTTCGCACCCAAATCTCGTTTTCGATACTAGGATAAAAAGGGACGAATAATGAAATTCAGCCATTCATTACAATTTAATGCCGTTCCTGAATGGTCATCAAAATACATAGCATATACGACATTAAAGAAACTCGTGTATTCGTTACAACGGGACCAGTTGAGACTCAATGGTGCTGAAGATGAGGAATCTAGCTATCTAGTGAATAACGAAATTGCTTCTAAAGATGCCGACGGAGTTTTCACTGCTGCTTTGGATGCAGAACTAAAGAAGATCGATGAGTTCTATCAACGCCAAGAGTCGTTCATATTCAAAAACCTTGATATCTTGGTGAAAGACATAGAGGATTTCGAGAATGATGTTGAGACTGGAAGGAAAAGTAGTGGTGAGTTCAACAATTTCAGTTTAAATGCTCGTAAGGATAGCCAAAACAACCATGTTACACAAGATGCAAACCCTGTGGATCCGAATGAGCAAACCGTCGGAGAAGGGCTAATCGGGTTCACTGACTTAGAGCAATCGGAATTTACAGAGGACGAAAACAATAGAGAGGAGAGTACCAATAAAACTATCGACAAGTATTTGAAGTCACCCAAAAGCCCCGGATTGTGGGATGCGGATAACTTGCCTCCTCAGTTAATGCTACTTAGTGAAACAAGAATCTTGTTGAGGAAAAGAGTCATTGGCTTGTACACCACATTATCTGAATTGAAATCTTACATCGAGCTAAATCAGACGGGATTCAAAAAAGCACTTAAGAAGTTTGACAAGTCATTAAACTCCAACTTGAAAGACGATTATATGAACGACTTGCCTACGAAAAGCTATATTTTCGCCGAGGAGACGTCCACGAATGTTGATGCTAAATTGCATTCTTTGGTAAAATTGTATCAAATTATATGTAATCACCAGGACATGGAGTCAGCCGAGGCAGAGCTCTCCATTCATTTAAGAGAACATGTTGTTTGGGAGCGTAATACCGTTTGGAGAGATATGATTGGAATGGAGAGAAAAAATTATGCTGCTAACAGCGATTCAAAAAAGAACCCCACAGCGATACAATCATTCAACATGTCTTTTAAGAACCCTACGATAATTAAAATTTTTTTGATTTTGATCACCACCGTGATTATAATCAACTTGAAATTATTCGAGGATCCTATGCAAGAAAACTGTCTTGCAATTGTGATATGCGCTTCATTATTATGGGCAACTGAAGCAATACCATTATTCGTCACTTCCTTATTGATTCCTTTGTTGATTGTGACATTGGGAGTCTTGAAACAAGCCGACGGATCTTCAATGAATGCTGCTGATTCCTCTAAGTACATTTTGAGCACCATGTGGAACTCTGTGATTCTTTTGTTACTAGGAGGTTTTACTTTGGCGGCTGCGTTGTCAAAATACCAAGTGGCAAAATCGATTTCCACAGAAATATTGAGTAGGGCTGGCACAAATCCATCTGTCGTACTTCTTACAGTTATGGGAATAGCATTATTTGCCTCTATGTGGGTATCAAACGTGGCTGCACCTGTTTTGTGTTTTTCCTTGATTCAGCCATTGTTGAGGACTTTGCCTAAAGATTCTAATTTCAAGAAGGCACTTATTTTAGGGATCGCGTTGGCTTCCAATATTGGTGGAATGGCATCCCCGATAGCATCTCCACAAAACATGATCGCAATCGAAGCAATGGAACCTCAACCAAGTTGGGGCCAATGGTTTGTCATATCGATACCAGTGTGTGTGGTTGCTATGACACTCATTTGGGTCTTCCTTTTGATCACCTTCAATTGTAACAGCAACACAAAACTTGTTTCCATTCGAACTATTGACGACAAGTTTAACTTCATTCAATGGTACATAATTGTGGTTTCCATGGGTACCATAATATTATGGTGTGTTGCTTCAAAGCTCAAAGGACTTTTCGGGGAGATGGGAGTTATATCTTTACTACCAATAATTCTTTTCTTCGGGCCTGGATTATTAACAACAGAGGATTTTAATAACTACCCTTGGAACATAGTAATATTGGCAATGGGTGGAACTGCTTTGGGAAAAGCGGTGTCGTCATCTGGTCTTTTGTCAACAATCGCTTTGGGTATACAACACCAGGTCCAAGATTTTTCGCTATACGGTATAGCAGTAACATTCGGATTGCTTATCTTGATAATGGCAACGTTTGTCAGCCACACTGTTGCTGCATTGATAACAGTTCCACTAGTTGCAGAGATTGGAGCTAATTTACCGGAACCCCATCCTCGATTGCTCGTGATGATCACTGCACTTTTGTGCTCGGGAGCAATGGGGTTGCCGACATCAGGCTTCCCTAACGTGACGGCAATCTGTATGACTGACGAATTCGGAAAACCATATTTAAATGTCGCCACTTTCATTACCAGAGGGGTTCCCAGCTCTTTGATTGCCTATTTCGTCATCATAACAATCGGATTTGCTACCATGAAATTGATCAACTTCTAACCTAACATCTCGATAAACGAAAAATTAAAGAGAGGAACACTATACCACCGTAATAATTTTAACAATAGAACAACTCTCCCTTCGTCAACGAAAAGACACCGAGCATGTTGACATGAATCAAGAGGATTGAAGAGGGAAAATAGGACTATGCCTTATATAATTTGTATTTATTATGCTATTTTTGAAGACAACGGAATTTCATCCAATTGCTACAGGTTGGCCACTATTCAACCTATTAATCACATCGTCGTTGATGTCTCCCGAAGCTCCGCAGATCAGACATTTCAATCTTTTAGAATAGTAGAAAGGCAAAACAGGGATGAAGAAAAGGGTGACGCAATTGATTGTTCTTATGGCATAAGCTGATTGGTTGTGGCAATTGGAGCAATAGCAAGGAATATGCCCAACATCGTCAAGAGGTTTGTTGAATTCTTTAAAACCAAACAAGAAGAACATGAAATCCATTTTTGGAGTGAACGTTGTGGTCTTTTTTTGATTGCGAGCAACAGGGAAAAACTGTTCAATCAGGAAGAGTTTCCAGCCAATCAAATTTCGGCAAAAAGCTGTAAATTGTTGCAGAAAGCTGCTGGTGTATATCAAACATCAGTATTTGGGTTCATCTTGAAATGTCTATTTGCCCTTTGATTGCATCAACCGGTAATCAGTGTGTTCGCAGAAATGTCTCTCAGATAGGAGGCATGATAGTGCAAATACCAATTATTGACGTGTTCTGTTGGTTTCTTTGAATGCGATCTACGATGCACCTTTAAGTTCAACATTTTGTTGAAAGACCGGTATCTTTGTTCTCCCGTCTTCTATCAAAAGGCTTCTTTTTGCTTTGCTAAAACAAAGAACACGCATTTTTTTTCACTGCTTTTATTTAAATGACTGTAGCTAACGCACATAATAGGACTTTGTTCCAACAGCTCAACATATTGAGTAGAACTCAGCAGTTCTATTGGTTTTTGGGTCACCTTTCAACAATAATTTGCTGTCTTTGCAGCACTATCGAATCATTTTTCAGCTCCGGATTGAAATACTATAAGTTTTGCCTAATCAATATTATAATAACGTACATTATTGTTATCAAACAAATACATTTCAAAAATAAGTCATCAATTAAGAATTTATCTTTAAAGACATTTCTCATGGACGAGAATGTCCAGTATTTGATATTGTCAGTCTGGTTTTATGTGGCATGTTTCAAAATTGGTAAGATTTCGGGGTGCTTGAATTCATTTGCCATATATTCGACGTTTCATCTGTTAAATTATTTCCAGAACAATATTTTGCAATTCTTGCCATTGAATTTGTCACTTCAAAACGCTATCAACAATCAGATTAATATTTTCACCAACAAGTTCAATAGATACGCTTTGATGTTGGCTTCACATTCGGAAGTCTTCATATTGATTAGCCTAATATTATCCAGTCCATTATTGATCTTCAAAGCTTTTAACCAATTCAGCTACGTTGTTATTCAACTTATTACCATGATTCTTATGGTGATATTTTTGAACTTCAGATACAGCAATAACGTTTTCACTAAACAGATATTGGATCAGTACGATTTAAAGATTCTTCAGACCTTAGGAGGTATCCCAATGTTACATTCAGCTCAGCTCATTTATATCGAACTCAAAAGACATCTTCTCTCTTTTTTGGGTTCTTTGCTGATTCTCAGATCGACTACTAGAAAGTCTCAATAATTTTTTTTGCAAAGCAATATAGTAAATAGATAAGAATTAATTGTTGGAAACAATGGCTTCGACGAGTCTCAAGAAAATAGCTGCATCTAACTCACAAAAACTAAGTCAACTTCATGTTGTATCAGGTGTCATTTTACTGCTTTCGATCTTCGTCACCGTTTTTCTTCAAAGGCCAAAAAATTGGAAACTATTTATTGTATATCAAATTCCTTTGGTATGCTGTCAGTATGTGATTGAAAAATCAGGTAGGCCAAAGTACAAATTCGACCCAGTTGGACAGTATAATAAACTAGTCCACAGCGGCATTGACTTAAACCAATCAGGGTTGACCGAATATTTATTTGACGTTGTATACATTTGCTGGGGTTTGGACATTTTGACAATAATTTTGGGTACCTTGGTAGTTTGGTATCTATTCTTGGTCATACCTGGTTTTGCAGTATTTAAGTTGTCTGGTTTTGTCAAAGGACTATTTCCCAAGTCCGAAGAAGCATCGAATTCCCAGAAGTCTCATACAGAGGAAAAGAGCAAGAGACAACAGAAATTAGAGAAGAATGGAAGAAGGAAGATAATAAGATAGGTAGCTGCGAGTAGAATAGGTCATTGCATTGGTTCTCCAGTCCGTTCGTTTAAATAGAAAAGTTTACGTGTAAGTTTACATGTAAGCATTGTAGTTCTTTCTCGAAATAGCATGCTTTATGGACGATACTTCTCTTACGAAACGCTTTCATCTTCAACCTGCGATGCTTAATTAATTAAAAGAAAGAGTGTGATGAACATCAATTTTGATAAGTTGCATGTTGTTTACCCAAATTGATCGAGAAAAAAAAACTTCATGTTGAAACGAAATCTGTTATTATTTGCCAGAATGAGTTCGAATGCCAGTAAATCGACGAACACTTTCACCATATTGAACACCAAGATTACAAAATCTCCAGTAGATGGTCCTGTGGAAAGCAAAATTATAGGCAAGATCTTGTCCTTGAACCCTACGAGATTGACAATCTTTAATGATTCTCACAAGCATTCACACCACCAAAGTATGTTGGATGCTGATAATAAAGTGGAGAGCCACTTTAGACTTGAAGTAATAAGTCAAGAATTCGAGGGAAAGTCACAGCCAGCCAGGCATCGGATGATTTATTCTTTATTGAAAGAGGAAATTGAGGTTGACAAAGTTCACGCCTTGCAGTTGAAGACCAAAACTCCTGCTGAGGCAGGAGAAGCTCCATCGGAAGAAGATCTCATATCCGGTGGGCATAGCCACAGCCATAGTAACAGTCAAGGGAAGAGCTCATGTGGATGTAATGGCGATCATTCCCACTCTCACTCTCATTAAGTATCTAATTAGCTCTATCGATTATTAGTTTAAAATATATTGATGATAAACAGAAAATAACCCTATCAGAGATTATGGACTTGCAATTTCTTTTTCAGACATGATTTCCTGAACTGTTGCATTCTTGGCAACTAACTCAACAATTCTTCTTATCACGGGTAATGTCAACCAAGCAGGAACGTATGCTTCAACTCTTGAAAAAGGCCTCAAACTGACAGTTCTGAATGGATCAGTGAAGTAACCATCTGTGCTAACAGACTCAAACAAGTCCTGACCAGCATCAGTGGTTTTAACTCTATCTGCCACGGCTTGTAAGACTTCTGGTGATATAGGAGTTTCATAATCTGCCACGTAATATTGGCTGATCAATTTTTGAATTTGATTTGGCTTCAATGCATAGCAAATTTCGTAAATAATGGAAATATCATCGGGAGTATTCTTTTTAATTTGCAATAATTTAGCTGCCTGAAACAAGTGGCACAAATAACCCGAGGCCTCTTGAATCTCATGGCCCTTGCACCATTCCTCTAATCTTGTTACGTTATAATTCAATTGCAAACCTCTCTTCCAAGACAAAAAGTTTCTTCTCATGATAAGATCATTGAAGCACAAAGCATCAATGAATCTTAACAACTCAATAATGACTTCATTCATGACTTCATGCTCAATAAAATAGGATTTCATGGACCAATAAACAGAATTGAAAAAACTTAAGATATCATCCATTTTGTATTGAGTAGCAGGAGAAAAAACTTTTGACAAAAATGGAGAATTTTCTGGCGCCATATACCCCGGCAAAGATTGGGACAAGACTACAGCCGAAACAGCCTTTTTCTCCAAGTCCTTTTCCATTTTTTTCATCCACATATTGTAGATATTGTAACTCAATGATTCAAAATCTTCTTTAACCACTGCTATGAGTTTCAAGTATTCTTTAAACTCTTCTTCACTCATTTCAGAACTTAAAGTATCATTAGACAAAATGGTTTGTTGTGCATATGAGACAAAAGAATACAATTCATGGGTATTGCTCAACCAGAAGGCACCATTGGGAATGACTTCATCCCCTTTAAGATTGGATACAAGGACTTGGATCGAGGCAAGGACCTCACCTAAAAATTCCTCACTCTCTTTAGTGAGGCCTAGTCTCCACATATCGCTCAAAATGATGATGATGATTCGAGCTGGGAAGAGGATTTCTTTTCTTGTAAAATCAGAAGCAACGCTTGCTGGAGGAATTTTCAAATTTTTGAGTAATCCTTCGACAACTTCCCGGTGTAATTGTCTTGAATTTCTTAAAAGTCTGAACAATTCGTCGTTGATATCATCTATACTTCCCTCTTCATCGTTGGAGACGGCAATTACTGAAACCGGCCTGGCATTATTATTCTCATAATTGATGTTGTTATTCACGAGACTGCTATGACGCTTCGTGTTAATGCTTCTGTTCTTAGCTACGTTCAATTGTGGTAAGTTTATCTGTTGGTTTTGCAAGATAGACAATTCGTTCTTCAATTTATCAATGTGAGCCTTCAAGTCTGTCTCGATAGTGTCACGTTTGAGCAATTCATCTTTGGCCTTTTGCAAATCTTCCAAGTTCTTGGAAACTTCCAGTTTCAATTGTGCTTGCTCTTTAGTCAACTCCTCAATTTTGTTCTCGGCTGTGACGTATTCTTGTTTTATCTGCCCAAGTTCTTCATTAAGCTTCACGATCTCTATCTGGTGTTGCTCGTCTTGTTTGTCGAATTTAGAGCTAAACTCCAATTCTTTTGACTTCAAGATTTCTTGTGACTTCGATGATTGATCCAACAACAGCTTCAAGTTACTAATCTCTATCATAAGGTTTTTATTATCCAGGATTTTAGATGTCAAAGATTGTGTCAATTCGATAACCTTGTTCTCTAGTTTATATGAAACTTCTTTGAAATGATTTACGGACTTGGCCTCCCTCTTCAACTTTTGGAGTTCCGTTACAGCCAATTTTCTTCTAATCAAGGATTGAATGAGGACTGCCGATTTTTGCTTCTTAGAGAAATCCCTTCTTACCTGGAATCCCCTCCACGATTTCTGTAATACTATAGCAGATTTCTCGGTCTTCAAGGTCAACATGTTTTGTCTTGCGACATGACCTCTCCATGACTTTTGCAAGACAATGATACTCTGGAGAGTTTGATTGAAAGCTCTCCTGCGTTGATAACCTCTGATGAGAGCCTGTATAAGTATTGCTGCTTTGGTCTCGGTCTCTTTTTTGATATTGAGTCTGGTCATATGACCTCTGATTAACGATTGAACGGCGACATGACTAACTCTAATTGCATTGTACTTCTTTTGTTGCAAATACCTCTTGATATTCTTTTGAATCATTAATGCTGAATTGAATAGTTTGTCACTCCTCAACTTCTCGAATTGGGCTAACATACCTGCTTTGAAGAAAATTTTGGTGTTTCCCAATTGAAACTTTGACTTGTCAGGTAAGTTAGAAGATAAGATCTGAGAGCAAAGACTACTCACCGATTCCTTAGTCGTTTCACCACTCATGACTTTGATCCAATCGCTGGATGGAACTAAGATATGATACCTATCAGCGAACTCAACATAGGTCCAACGTGATGGGAAACCGGCACAAGAGATGCGGATAGTTTCCAAAACACCACATGCTCTCAACTGTGACAAGACCATCAAAGAATCGAATTCCCATGCTTTCTTTGACTCATTAGGCTTGATACATCTGATATAATGGACGTTTGTGGAATTGATAGTCTTCATCAACTCAATCAAAGAATTTTTGAATATCGAACCCAAGGTAGGCTTTTTGTTAGCGATAGATTTCTTTGCACCACTTGAAGAAGAATTCACTTCTAGAGCACTAGCGTTCTTATCAATGATTGACAAAACATCTTTCAATAAATCGTTGCTGCTATTTTTCAAAACTTCTAAATGCCCCTCACCAACAGTATCTCTATTCTTCTCGAGAAAACCATCAATGTCATATTCTACATCTAATGCGTAGTGACTAACAATAAACTTTGATTGTCCAAATCTTGGTTTTTTGAAAACTTTACTTGTTGGTTCTTTATTGAGTGCCTGATACATCTTTTCAATTAACGATTGATCAGAACCTGCAGGCAACCTTGACTCTTCATCCAACAAGGATAATATTCCTAATTTATTTTCGATCAAGTTTATACATGGTTGATTATCCGAAAAGTCAATAAATGACCATTCAATCTCTTCTTTGATATATTCTTCTTGTTCCAACTTGAAAACATGTTGATTGAATTCTTGTTGCAATTTTTCATTTGCATAATTGATGCAAAATTGTTCAAATGAATTTTTCTCGAAATGTTCAAAACCGTAAATATCCAAAACACCGATGAAGGAATTGATTTTGTCTATGATTTCGTTAGGGCATAGATCATTGTTTATGAAATCCACCAACCAATCAAAAAGTGCCGAATAAATATATTTAGCAAAAGAATCTCTGGCAACCAAGGCTTGTTTGTAATTTAAGTTAGATGTTATCTTTTCAGATCTTGTTGTGATTTGCTTCTTAATACACCATTTACTGAAGCTCATTGGATCGATTCCTAATAAATCGCATGCTTTGACTAAGTTTGGTTCTTCGGAGGATAAACGAGCATCATTCCTCGATGGAGAAATTTCGATGTTACCTATGTGTAACAAAGCCGCCAATATCTTGAATATTTCAAATTGCTTTGAGTTATCGATACCAATCAAGCTTAAAGCATCTCTAGTTACTTGAAATTCCTTCTCATCGTCGGTACCTTCCAAAATTGAGGCATCACCCTGACTGGTATAGTTATAATCGTCAGGGTTGGCAAGGCTCAACTTCAACTTCTCATCTTCACTCAAACCAGCAAGCAACTGGTAGAAGATATGGTAGTTTCTTTCGTTTTTTGGTTGAAAGACTAATCTACTCCTCTCCAATAAATATGTTCTTATTCTAGCACCAATAATGGAGGTTGATTGATCGAATAAGATTTCCAAATATTTTCCGAATCTTGAAGAATTGTCGTTCCTTGTAGTTTTGGCGTTACCAAAGGCTTCCATAATGGGATTGGTGGCCAAAATTTGTTTCTCAACGTCACTCATGTCATGATGGTATTTCGAAGACCCCATAGCATCAGAATTCTGATGCTCCGAATGCTCGGTTTCTGATTCAACGGACGCAAAATATCTCATGATATATTTGGCACTCACTGTCTTACCAGCACCAGATTCACCACTAACAACAATAGTTTGGTTTTTGTTATCACGTTTCATACACTTATAGGCGTCCTCAGCGATAGCAAAAAGGTGGGGATCCAAGTCCCCTCTTGTTTTGCCATTGTAAGCTTGTATGATATCCTGGCTATAAAGGGAATCAATCCTTTGGAACGGATTCGTGGCAATCAACACGATACCGGAGTAAGTGTAGATATTTAATTGACTATACCTAATTTTGATGGCGTGCAAGACAGCTGGCTCATTCAAGTATGACAATGAAGTCAAATCTTCGGAAGCCTCCAAAATAGGTGGATTCCTTAATGGAAACTTCGGATTCTCTTCATCCACAGAATCTGACATTACTGTAAAAACCTCCTCAGAATTCGAATCACTTGTGAATTCGACTTCGATTTTATCCAGTTTCGAAGTCATTGATTTGACAGTCACACCTATCCAACCCAACTTATCATCAGGATACCAACATTTGGTTCCCACGTCATAAGCTGCAACCATTTCTCTGTTTCAATTGAGTGTATTAGATAGAGTTCTGTGTGTTGTTTTTCTGCGATTGATCTGAAACCATAAAAATTTTCTGGACGCGTGCGACAAATAGACACGACTGTTGATTGTTCTGTTGTAGTGTGGCACGTAATTAATAATTCGTCTGTTAACTAAAAATATAACACAAGTTAAGCTCTAAATCAAACGTTGGTTTCCGTAGATTATGAGATTAAATACGAGATGCGGATGATTGGAGATCTACATGCCTCAAAGGAAGCTTTTTCGAAACTTTTTTGAGACTCGGTTCAGAGTAACTAACTTGAATATTTTGTATTCGTGAATAATCAAACTTAAAAACGAGACCTATGCACCAACTATTGCCAATGACTTTTCAATTAAAAACAGAATTTGAACCAGGGTCATGGCAATGTCTATCACAAAGGACTTGGTAAAATATTTATAGCTTGAACCTGGGTGGAGTCAATGGTTGGTAGACACCCTCAAACAACTTATCTGATGGGATAAACACATTTTTATTCTTTTCCACGTAAGTATCATCTAACTGATCAATTCTAGTCACTCCTAATAACCTCATGTCCATAATCATTTCGTCCTTGAGAATTTGGATAGCCTTGAAAACCCCTTCGTCTCCATACGTTGACATGGCGTAAAGAAAAGGCCTACCTATACCGACGCCCTTTGCACCTAAACAAAGAGCTTTGAGTATATCCGATGCTCTTCTGACTCCTCCATCAATGTAGATTTCAAGCTTTTCTAATAAATTTCTAGATTTCAAAATTGGATGCAACTCAGCTAAGACGTCAATGGGAGGTCTACTGAATTCTAGTTGACGACCACCATGATTACTCAAGATGATTCCGTCCAACCCATATTCAATGGATTTGAGACTATCTTCAACTGTTTGAACGCCTTTCAAGATAATGGGCATCGAGGTCACTGATCTAAACCATTCGATGTCTTTCCATGATAATGAGGTATCGATGAAAGAAGATATTGCCCTTGCAGCACCCTGTGATTTATCGGCATCATCTCCGTCGCCTTGAACGTGACTCAAATCTTCAAAATTCTTGGACCTCATATCTTTCTCTCGTCTCCCCAATTGCGGAGCGTCCACAGTTATAAAAAGTCCTTTAATGCCTCTTTTTTCGGCATGTTCAATGATTTTCCTAGTGATGTCTTTGTTAGCATTCACATATAGCTGCAACCATTGGGTTTGGGAATCTGTTGCTTGATCAACGATTTCATCAAATGAACAAGACGCTAAGGTTGGGATCATTTGTATGATATTTTGTTTTGCCGCTGCTCTCGTCAAAACTTTTTCTCCATCTGGATGTCCCAATCTACCAAGAGCAGTGGCTGTTATGTAAAATGGTAAATCAACCTTAGTCCCTAACATTCTAGTCGATAAATCAATGTTTGAGACGTCAACAAGAATTCTTGGCTTGAAGAAGTAACGATGATACGCGAGATGATTTGCTCTCAAGGTTATTTCGTCATCACACCCACTGGAGTAATAAGCCCAAGCTATTTTGTCCATAGTGTGTCTAGCAACAAATTCAAAATCATTTAGGTTGTAAATTTGGGCTAAATCTGGTTTAGCAGTTTCGTATTTTTGTCTCGTTAATTCGTATTCATCAGGTGAATCACCAAGCTCACTCGAATCCTCATCTCTAGAAGTAACAGATGAATTGCTATATTCTATAGGATCTTTGTCTTCCTGCTCATCATAATCTACATCATATTCATCAACAATTGACCTTTCATTATTTTCAGGTTTTCTTGGATGAGCATCGGTCTCTTTTCTGGTTGGCTTCTGTTTCACATTATCCTCAGTAGCCACTAAGTCCACCTCTCCTTTGAAGCAATCGGGACTCAAGTATTTAGACAATGTGTCTGCAGGATGGATTGGGTCAAATGCTTTCGTTGCATCCTTACCAGCGTATTTCAAAATTATTCCTGCACCACCTGGGTGTTCATTTAAAAAGTCAGTCACATCATAAGCTTTACCATGTATAATTACCCAACAATCTTTCTTATTATTATGTTTTGAGACTTCAGATTCATTTATCTTCACCATTTTAGCCAATAAGTTATCCTCAATTAATCAGTCCCTCAAAAAGCTAAAATGTGGGGAACTGGCGGTAGAAACAATTACGTAATAAATCCATAATAATCAGACAAGTACAAAAGCGTCACAGGTTGTAAAACTGAGCATGCACACGCCACAATTCTTTTAAAATTTTTTTTCGCATTCTGAAGTCAAATTACTACCCAAATCTCCAAGCTACAAGACTTTACAGTACAAGAAAATATCTTTAGCGTGTGATATAGTGGTACGGGAAAGAACTGACTCACAGACATCAAATAGAAGTGACATCATATTAGTCTCAGTCAACTTTTCTTCTTTTGTCGCTTGTTTTGTGGTCGTTGCAATCTGACTCTTTTTGATTTCGGGGTATTACCCTTCGACTTTCAACTGTGGATTTAAAATATCAAGATAATTGCGATATTCGAAGTTGCAAACTGGTGTGTATCATTTGAAGTGTAAATTGAGTCGAATTTTCCGCTATGGTTTTAATCGATGGTGTGAAATATGCCTGCGAAAGGTGTATAAGAGGGCATAGAGTCACCCAGTGTTCCCATACGGATCAGCCTTTAACCAAAATAAAACCGAAAGGTCGTCCGGCCTCCCAGTGTCAACACTGCAGAGACCAGAGGAAGCTAAAATCTTTGCATATAAGTTGTTCCTGTAAGAAAGCAACTCATTCAGTCAATTGTTACAAAAATCCTAATGGTTGCACTTGCTACCAAAATCACAAGTTGAAGGCTTTGGACAAATCAAAAAAGAAAGAGACCAAGATGATTTCTAAAGATTCCAATATTGAAATAGAACCTCGATCTATGAACAACAATGGTTTTGGCAAGGAGTTGTCAGGTAAAAAGCTTGACAACTACATTGTAGGTGTTCCAGAAGAGAATTTGGAATTCAATTACGATCTATTTGAACAGCTAAATTCAACTGACTTAACTGCTGAATTGCCAGATTTGAAGGACGGCCTTGACTTCCCACTATTCCCACTAGTTGGATCACATAGTTTTGACACAGAAAATATGCCCATGAGCTCCATTCCTAATTCTGTGGAGTCCTCTGTAGCTCCAGAACCATTTTCTCGAGGTCATTTACAAGGTGCAAATGACGCCAGTAGCAACTACGGAGGATCCGCTAACGGATCTAACAATGGATCCAACAATGGGTCTATCAACGGAAGCTTTTCAGCACTAAATGCTACACAGCTGAAAGACGTAAATCATGTTCAAGACGATTTAAGTAAAGATACAATTCTTGGTGGTACCAGAATACCTGATACAGCGAAAGACCAAAGTCCAAGTAGCAACTCCACAAGATTTTCGAATGCTACTACTCCCAAGGTAAATGGCACTGGTGGTAGCTTTTCTGGTATTGTTAACTCCGCTAATGCAAACACAAGCATGGACTATTACCTAGACCAGTATTTCTCAGATCATGCAACCCACAATTCAACTCCTGTGTCTGTGAGTAACTCCTTTCAAAGATCCCAATCATTCAAGACCAGACCACCTTCGGTCCTATCAATGAACTCGACTATATCAAACGATTCAAGGTTCGATCCCAAAGTTGAACCGAAAATTGATGCTAAGTTTGATGCTGCATATCCTCCATTTAGTATCAATAATTCCAACCCCAACTTGAATTTGAATGTGTCTGGTCATCTCGCAACTTCAAATGCAAACTCTAATCCAGTCAAATTTCCTTTCAATAACATTTTAGAAAGTAATGAGTCATACTTGCTGGATGATGACTTGCAGCTCTTTATGGGGGACAAGGAGTTGGTGTATAAATGATGAGGCATTTGAAATCCAGAAGTCCTCTTTGCTCAACATTCAAACAACGGAAGATCCAGATACGAAGTTTGTAGTAGGCGTTTATAGGTACGGTTTTTTTTATTCATTTAATGTAATATAAAAGTTAAATTTTCAAATTTTCCAATCTCTTTATACTTGATGCTAATTCATGGTTTGGAGGATGAGGAATTTCGTTGTTCAAATACAAAAAGATTTTGGAATCATGTATATGGCTCAATGTCACATTCTCGTTTGCTTGCAACACGAGAAGCCGTATGAGATATTCAAGTAGAATAAGAGAATTTGATTTTTGTGACTTTGAGATTTCAATGGTATCTAGTGCATCTTCGAATCCATCTTGATCAGACGCGTTGCTTCTTTTATCGCTCAGATCATCAGATTCTTTGTTTTCCCGAGTATGCTTTTGTTGATCCTCGTTCTCACTGTCACTACTGCCGTCGGAAGAACTGTCACTATCGTCTGATTCCACCTCATTACCGAATGCTATATAACTCTCTTTATGTTTGATGATGAATACTGGAGCTTCATAGTTTTCAAGATTCAATAATTTACCTGATTTTGTGAAAAACAATTTTCTTATGTCTTGCAAATTGATCTCCAAATGTTGTGGTTCACCATCATGATATCTATTATCTTCAAAACTCTCCGTTATGCACAATTTATAACTGAACGGACCAGAAGATACTATTTGTACTTCACTCCTAGCGAAATTCTCCTTCCATATTATCGGGTTTTCAGGGTTATTGTCATTATAGAACATTGAGTAGTACTTGAGATCGAAAGGTGGGCCAATTGTCAACCTTCCCGAATTGATGAAACCAGCCGCTTCAATCAAGGCCCCGATATTCACATAGCTGAGATCTCTATTCACCATGTTGTTTGTTGATATACATAAATTCAAAAGTGGTATCGTTGAATCAATTGATTCAATCAATATATCCAACTGTTGGTTCAATTGCTTCACCATTTGTCCAGATGGGATTGCCTGAAGAATTTCATCAAATTCATCAAAACTCTTCGTTAAAGAATCAATGAGTCCCTCGCAACCCATCATAATTCCCTTGATGTTCATCGATCTTATCAAATCGATTGATGGGTTGAGCACCTCGATAATCAATTTCAATCTTATGATCTTACCATTAATTCGCTGCTTTTCCAGTTCTGGTACTTTATCCATCAACTTGGATACGGTCTTTATAGCATATCCTGAAGCTAATGAAATGCCCGAACGGATAGCAAAAGACATTGCTTGATTGGAAGCTTTGGTGATGAACTCATCCATTCTTCAAATGCAACTTATCGCGATCCGCGTGTTTACAAATATTTAGACTGATATGGCAGTGAAGCTCACAGGAAATAGGAAGCTTTTGAAAGAGTTCACTACGCCTTTGGGATCAGGAGCAGGGATACCAAAAGACAAGAGACCCAAGCCTGTCAAGAATAGTGCTGAAAGATTATCTAAACCTTTCAAAGTGCCATTCCAGACGCGAGAGAATAATACAATCAGAACATCTAGAAAGAAAGTAAACTATGCTGATGGCATGGAGATCCAGTTAGAAACCGGGGTAAGACGCAAAGGTGCATTGAATCCCAGGCAGGCTAGTCGTAAAGGCCATGATCTGGAGGAAAAATTAAAGAGCCATTTTTCCATCCCCTTGATGGACAAATCAAAGGTGGTTAATCTACCACCCCCTCCATTGGGTACGAAACCTAAGATATTCTTGCCACCCAGACCATTACACGACCCCTTGAGTGAATTTGCGGTAGTGCTTTATGATCCAACTGTGGACATAATTCCAGGTATCGAAGATGTTCCTAAGGAAGATAAAGAAAGCTCTCCTTCGACCGAGGAAGACATAAAAGTAGAGGAAGAAAGGTCCAGCAAACGAAGAAAAGTACACAAGTCATTAGCAGAAATTTTGGGTATCTCCAATTACAAAGAGAAAGAATCAAAGTACCCCAATGTTCCAGTGGTCATTGATCCTAAATTGTCGAAGATCTTGCGCCCTCATCAAGTTGAAGGAGTGAAATTCTTGTATCGATGTACATCTGGATTGATTGATCCCAAAGCAAAAGGATGTATTATGGCGGATGAAATGGGATTGGGTAAAACCTTACAATGTTTAACTTTGATGTGGACATTATTGCGTCAGGGACCCAGAGGGAAAAAGACAATATCGAAATGCATTATTGTATGTCCTTCCTCTTTGGTGAGAAATTGGGCAAATGAGATTGTGAAGTGGCTTGGAGAAGGAGTCTTGACGCCCTTAGCTATTGACGGAAAAAGCGTGAAAAATTCGGAAATCGGCGACAGTCTTAAACAATGGAGCGTTGCCAACGGTAGAAATGTGGTACGACCTGTTCTTATTATTAGTTATGAAACCTTGAGAAGGCATGTTGATAAATTGGCGGGAACAGAAGTTGGTCTTATGCTTGCTGACGAGGGGCATAGACTAAAGAATGGTGATTCATTAACCTTCAATGCTTTGAACGAATTGAGATGTGAGAGGAGAGTAATCTTGAGTGGTACCCCCATCCAAAACGATTTATCAGAGTATTACTCTTTATTGAATTTTGCAAACCCTGATTATCTTGGTAATAGAAATGATTTCCGGAGGAATTTTGAAAACCATATTCTAAGAGGAAGAGACGCTGACGCATCAGACAAAGAGAGAGAGTTGGGAGATCAAAAATTAACTGAGTTGACTACCACAGTATCAAAATTTATTATCAGGAGAACCAACGATATCTTATCGAAATACTTGCCCATAAAATATGAACACGTTATTTTTGTGAATCTACTGCCCTTACAGAAAAAATTATATAACCATTTCATAACATCTCCAGAGATCAAAAAGCTAATCAAAGGAACCGGGTCACAACCATTGAAAGCAATAGGAATGCTAAAGAAGCTTTGTAATCACCCTAATTTGCTCAACCTTCCCGAGGATTTAGAAGGATGTCAGAAATATTTGCCAGACGATTTCGACTATAAAGCTAGGGAAATACAAACATGGATAAGTGGCAAGTTCAGTATCTTGGAGAGATTCCTCAACCAGTTGCATCACGAAACTAATGACAAGATTGTCTTAATATCAAACTATACTCAAACATTGGATTTGATCGAAAGGTTATGTCGACACAAAAAATATGGTGTGATAAGATTAGATGGATCAATGAATATCAACAAGCGTCAAAAGTTCGTTGATCGATTCAACGACCCCGAAGGAAAGGAGTTCATATTCTTGCTAAGTTCTAAAGCTGGGGGTTGTGGAATCAATTTGATCGGAGCAAACAGATTGGTTTTGATAGATCCAGATTGGAATCCGGCTTCAGACCAACAAGCTTTGGCGAGAGTATGGAGAGATGGTCAGAAAAAGGATTGTTTTATCTACAGATTCATTAGTACGGGTACCATAGAAGAAAAAATCTTCCAGCGCCAAAGTATGAAGTTGAGTTTATCTTCATGCGTAGTGGACGAAAAAGAGGATGTGGAAAGATTGTTTAGTGCAGACAATTTGAGGCAATTGTTCCAATTCGAGACAAATACATTATGTGACACTCACGATACTTATAATTGTTTGAGGTGCAAGGATGGCATACAATTACAAAAGGCACCTGCAATGTTATATGGAGATGCCACAACTTGGAACCATTTGGATCACAGCTGCTTGAAAAATAATCACGATGAGCTCTTGAAGTCTGAGTATTCGTTCCATGATATAAGCTACGTTTTCCAATTTATATCTCACTAATAAATATGCATTTCTTTTAAGAATTCACCCCGCAAAAACTTTATCCAATTATCATTGAAGCAAGTAAGCAGCTAATATGACAAATCCAGCACCATTGAATCCTATAATCATTGTTGGAGGGGGCTTGGCAGGTTTATCTGCTGCTCACGAATGTTATTTGAGAGGAGCTAATGTTATATTGTTGGATAAACAAGGATTTTTGAGTGGTAATAGTGGTAAAGCAACAAGCGGAATTAATGGAAGTTTGACCAGGCCTCAAATTGATTCAAATATTCAGGATTCGGTTCATCAATTCTATGAAGATACTTTGGCAAGTGCTAAGGACAGAGCAAATCCTTCATTGATCAAAGTTTTGACCTATAATTCGGCTGATGCTGTGCACTGGTTGCAGGACGTTTTCGAATTGGACTTAACTGTGGTCACAAGATTGGGGGGTCATTCACAACCACGTACTCATAGAGGACATGACAACAAATTTCCAGGAATGGCAATCACCTATAAATTGTTAGAAAAATTAGAAAATTTGAGTGAAGAAGAACCTGATCGAGTCATGATCCTAAAAAACTGTCAAGTTCTTGATTTACTCATGGAATTCAAAGACGAAAAACACATAGTCAAAGGGGTAAAATACAAGAATCGAAAAACAAAAGAGAAGTCGGAGCTTATGGGTCCGGTAATTATGGCAACAGGAGGTTATGCTGCAGACTTTACCAAAAATTCTTTACTTAGAAAGTACAGACCGGATATTACTGATCTTCCTTCGACCAATGGATCACATGCAACAGGTGATGGACAAAAGATAATGATGAAGAACAATGCAGTTGGCATTGACCTTGACAAAGTTCAAGTACATCCCACTGGTCTTCTCGATTATGATGACAAAGATGCAATCAACGGAACCAAGACAACAAGGTTTTTATTTTTGGGTGCTGAAGCTCTAAGGGGTGAAGGTGGCATTATGTTGAATGGAAAAGGTCGAAGATTTGTGAACGAACTTGGAACGAGAGACTACGTTAGTAATGAGATGGAGAAAGTTCTCAAGGCCAAGGAAGGCCCAATTAGACTCGTTTTGACTTCAAAAATGGCTGAGAAGCTCCCATTTCATATCAAACATTATCAACAGAGAAATCTTTTAAGAAAAATCAGCGGAAAGGAGCTAGTCGAAGATTTGAATGTTGATGCATCAGTGTTAGCAAAAGAGTTCGAAAAGTATAATGCTCATGATGAAACACATCCTGACAGTTTCGGCAAAAAGTACTTCCCTAATGGGCCTCTTAGGTTCGATTTAAAGGAAGATTTCTATGTCTGTTTTGTCACAAGAGTGTTGCATTTCACCATGGGTGGCATCAAGATCAATGACAAAACTGAAGTCCAATCAAATGACTATATCCTCCATGGCCTATACGCATGCGGTGAAGTGGCTGGAGGTGTTCACGGTCATAATAGATTAGGAGGTTCTAGCTTACTAGCATGTGTTGTTTTTGGTAAAGTTGCAGCCGATCAAGCAACATCTTTCTTGTTGAAGTCTTTGTCTTCTGCATCTTTTGAATCAAATAGCCCATTAGAAAGATTACAGCAAATCAATTTACACATTGAGCCTGGAAGTAATAAGGTCATAATCGATTGGAATAGGGAAAATGGCAAGCAAGATTCTCGCTTATTGGAGTCCAGTAGTTCTAAACAAGGTCCTTCAATTTCAACAATGGAGAAAAAAAAGGATAATAAAAAGGATAGATTTAATTTGCCGGAGAAACAGTTTACAGTTGAAGAGGTAGCCAAACACAATAAACGCAACGACTGTTGGTGTATCGTTAAAAACGTGGTGTTGAATCTCACTCCATTTTTGGACTCACACCCTGGCGGCGCTGAGTCCATTTTAAACTTTGCAGGTAAGGATGCCACTGAGAGTTTTGACATGCTACACGAGGATAATGTTATACCAAGATATGCATCAGATTGTGTTCTCGGTACTATAAAGGGACATAAATCCAACTTAAAACTTTAGGTACTCCTCAGGCTAATAACTGGATGCAAAATTGATATGAAACTTTTATGAGTGGAAAAACTTTTCTTTAATTCAAAACAAATATAAACGAAGAACTAACTAAAACAGACGTCTAATACTCTAAAACAAGCTTCGTTTTATACAACTTTTTCCAACAGCATCACTTAAGATGTACACATACTTTATAATTGGCAAACAAAATTAAAAATAGCAATGAACTTTACAAATTCATAATTTGAGTTTATTAGGTTAATATTTAACTAAAAGAACACAAAATATAAATAGTAGTAAAGCAAAATGCTTAGAAACATTTTAAGTGAACAATAGATGGTCCAGATTCGTCGTATTCTTGCTTGGAGATCCACATTTGTTGGAAAGTAGTCAAGGAAGATAAGATAGAACCACCAATCCAGACAGAGTATTTTCTTTCTGGTGGAGCAATAATCTTAACCTTCATAGAAGATGGTGCCAAAGCAGTAATTTCTTTTTGCATTCTTTCAGCAATACCTGGGAACATGGTGGTACCACCGGACATAACAATGTTACCGTATAATTCTCTTCTAACATCGACATCACACTTCATGATGGAGTTGTAAGTGGTTTGATCAATACCAGCTGCTTCTAAACCTAAGTCACTTGGTCTGAATAAAGCTTCAGCACATCTGAATCTTTCGTTACCGATGGTGATAACTCTACCATCTGGCAATTCATAGGATTTTTCAATAGCAGAAGATTGGCTGGAAATTTGCATTTCTTGTTCGAAATCCAAAGCAACGTAACATAATTTTTCTTTAATATCTCTCACGATTTCTCTTTCAGCGGTAGAAGAGAAGGAGTAACCTCTTTCAGATAAGATGGACATTAAGTGTTCAGTCAAGTCTCTACCAGCTAAATCAACTCTCAAAATTCCATGTGGTAAGGCGAAACCGGAATAGATTGGGACAACGTGAGTAACACCATCACCAGAGTCCAAAACAATACCTGTGGTTCTACCACTCGAGTACAAAGACAAAATAGCTTGGATAGAAACGTAGAAAGCTGGAACATTGAAAGTTTCAAACATAATTTGGGTCATTTTTTCTCTGTTTGACTTTGGATTCTTTGGAGCTTCGGTTAACAAAACTGGGTGTTCTTCTGGAGCAACTCTCAATTCGTTGTAGAAGGTGTGGTGCCAAATTTTTTCCATATCATCCCAGTTGTTGACTATACCGTGTTCGATAGGATATCTCAAAGTCAAGACACCTCTCTTGGATTGAGCTTCGTCACCAACGTAACAGTCCTTTTGGCCTAAACCAACCATGATACCTTGATGCTTTGGTCTACCAACAATCGAAGGAAAAACAGCTCTTGGAGCATCATCACCAGCGTAACCGGCTTTACACATACCAGAACCATTGTCAATAACTAATGCTGCAACTTCTTCTATAGAATCAGTTAGTACATATATTTTGAGAACACTGTTTGCCAACATTGAAGAATAGGGAAGCCATCGACAACTACTGATTGAGGATTGCAATTCTTTGCTCAAAATCAGCCTTAATAAGTCCGACTTGATCGAAGTACCATCTAGCAATCATAATCAGGAATTAATATCAAATCGATAATGACCCTGAAAATTCTTACTCGAGGAAAATCAAACCAACTGATCACCCACGATAGCAAGCAATTGAGTACAACCATGAACGAGGGAACAAAACACTCTCTATGAAGGTGGAACAGGTGTATTCTTTGATTGATTGATTGAAAATTTGATCTGAATAAAACTGATAAATAATTGCCTCCAAAGTAAACAATCCACTTTTTCGATGTTTAGTAAAACACAAAGATTGTCGAGGCCCATTGACTTCGTGCTTGCTGACATTATTACACAATTGAGTTACATACCACCGTCCATGATGATTATTTATTACTTTCAGAAAATAAGATAGATTTATAATCCTTGAAAGAAGAAAAAAGGAAAAAAGAGAAAAAATTCGTTCTTGTTGGACGAAAATCAATTCATGAAAGTTCGTCAAAAGTCGGGAATAATTACACAAAATCGAGAATCCTGTTAGTAAGGGTTAGTTCTCACCAAAGAAAAGGCCAGCACTCTAAGATCGACCAAAGCTTAGTCACGAGTTGACGATACCTGCAGGGCGCAGTTCTTTATAATTGGGTAAAAATCCTTATAAGAAGGGTAAATCCTGTTTTTTTGCTGAGGGATAGGAGAAGAACGCGGTGAGGGCAAGGGATATTACATAATAACGAGCGGTTGAATTCTGATTAGAAGGGTTTATGAAACACTCTCCATAAAACGGCCAAATCTAGCAAAAGTGCTCAATGATATGGATTGAGGTACATCATTTACCAATAAGGCTAAACTTCCGAAGTTCCGTACTTGTGAGAAGCTGTTTAACTTGATGGAAAGCATAAAATGAAGAGCGAAACAGATCTCTATCCGTTCGGTGGGAAAAATGCGCACGATTTATTTTCCTCTTCTGTGATTTAAAAGTAATCTTGCCTAGCCATCTTACAAAATGTCCTCGTCCGTGCCATATGATCCATATATTCCAAATCAAACGACAGGGGATCAGTCGAACTCCAGGACAGCAGCAATCCAGGCTCAAATCGATGATACAGTTGGTATTATGAGAGATAATATCAATAAAGTTGCAGAGAGAGGTGAAAGATTAGATTCAATCGAGAATAAGACCGACAATTTGGCAATCAGTGCTCAAGGTTTCCGTAGAGGCGCCAATAGAGTTAGGAAAGATATGTGGTGGAAAGATATGAAGATGAGAATGTGCTTGATTTTGGGAGTTATAATTGTTTTAATCGTTATCATTGTTCCGATTGCTGTTCACTTTAGTTAGACTTCAAAACGACTGAAAATACATCAATACAGGGGATCTTCAATGCATCATGAAATTCATTGATGAGCGATTGGTTAAACCGATCCATCGTTAAACAGTCCATCAATATGAATTTATATAATGAATTTATATAATGCTTAATACATATTTGTTTTAATGGCTAATTATAAATAAAGGATCAAATAAATTGGCTTATGATTCATTCAAAGTGCTTTCGTACTCTTCTTCACTCAATAAACTCACCCCATCCAATGAGGGGTCGTCCAATTTAATTTGGATGATCCAACCTTCACCCATTGGATCTTCATTGATTAATTGTGGATTACTTTCCAAAATGTCATTTACAGCTACAACCTCTCCTTTTACTGGTGAATAGATTTCACTGGCACTTTTAACTGATTCAACACCACCGATGGATTCACCCACATCGAATTTATCCCCAACTTCAGGTAATTCAATATAAGTAGCATCACCCAAAGCCTCACTTGCATATCTTGTAATCCCAAGAAATCCGGTGTCGTCATTATGGATTGCTAACCATTCATGTTCATTGGTGAATTTAACAGCTTTTGGACCTTCTTGCAAGTATTTAAAGACAAAGGATTCGGTGTTGATCTTATGGTTCACGGAGTTCATTCTGATGAATGTACTGATAGGCGTACTAGCCATTCTCAATCTGTTCAACTGTGCTAATCTAAACATCGTAGAAATACGTTGAATTCTCACCAAATGGAAAATCATCTGTTTTTAAAACTTGTGAGGGTTTAGAAAATATGACTCGTCCGAAAGGAGTTAGAGGTGAAGGGTCAAAAAGAGTCGCAAGTTTCCTTTTAAATATTTCATAAAATAGACAAATAGGGCTTTTTTAATACAAATTAAAGTCAAAACCAGTGTAATCATCTAGTTGGAGTTGGAATGAACTGAAGTCCTCAAGGCCATTGAAGGTTTCCATGAATTTCTTATGAAAATCTACTGATTTTTTGAATATGTCATATTCTTTCTTGACATCTCTATTCTTAAGGCACGCTTTATCCTTTTCCTCATCACTTAGACTGGATAACGCCGAAAACAGACATTTGGAGAATGGAAACCAGAATTGCAAGGATTCTCTGAACCTAAAGCCCTTTTTGTTGACCCTGAAGGGATCCATGTATCTCTCTGTGAGAATTTTAGCGTAATTTTTAGGTACATAACACACTTGATTTTCATAAACAACAGGAATCATCAACTCGAAGTCTTTGAAATCGTAAACCTCCAAATTCTTAGTATTTACCAATGTGTCTTTGTTGTCAGCAAATTTTTCAATGTAAGATTTGATCCTTGCTACATCTGAGTCATGAAGACTTTGGAAGATAGGTTTTTCTTCGTAAGTGAACAATTTTTGATACTGAAATGATGAAAGGGCGTAAATGCTAACAAACAAACCTGTCTCAAGATCTATCAATCTTATGTCCACTAGATTTTCCTTGTTGTTTTTGTCTCTCAATCTAAAAAATGGGGAGATATCCAAAAACATTTCATTTTTTATGCCCTTGTCAATATCACTATAATCGAAGATAATCGACTGGTTGTAACCTCCATCAATTAGTTTCAAAAGGTCCGTTAGTGGTAATCCAAAATCATTGATAGGATCGAATGGGACATGAAGACCATTAAAGTGCCAACCAATAAGATCAGCATTGGTAACCCACGTTGTTAGATCCAACTTCTGGCACAAGTTCAACCATGCACGAATTAGTTTGGAGGTTTTGTCCTTAGCCACGAGAGAATCATCTTCCAACACGTTCGAACTGTTATAAAATCTCCAATCGATATTGAACAAACCCTGATCCTCGAGAACATAGGCCTCACTAAAATGTTTCTTAGCTCTCCTTAATCCTTCATGTGCATTGAAAATTTCTCGAACGGGTCCCGAATCGTACTTTTTCATGAGATGATCGAGTTTAAAATCCTCGTACTCGAGTTTCTTTGGCTTGTAGACCTTTTCAGTAGGTTGCTTAAAGTCAGTGAATTGCTGGACCAGGGACATCAAATCACCGGGTGTTATGGATTGTTTTCCAGGTGTTGGTTTCACTGGCACGTCAAGCATATTGTCGTAAAACAAATATAACAACCGGGGAGGATTAGGCAACATATGTGCAATATGGCCCTTACCAGCGATCTTCCTGTTAATTCTTGTCAAGTACAAGGCAATATTGAAGACCAAAGCGAAATTTATAGCATCATCATCATCAGGAAAGTCAAGGCAGTTGTAGAAATTAGCCTCTTTTCTGCCTATGCGTTCTGAGAAGCTTTCACAATTCAAGTTAGATATCAGGCTTTTCTCCTGTTCGAAAAACTGGGGTAAATTGAGGAATTGTCTCCAACTAAACTCAACTGGTTTGGGTGCTGACGAATCCAAATTCCTCAAAACCGAACCAGAGTAGGCATCGATAGCTTCTATGGTATAAGATTCGTATGGAGTATTTTTGAGGGAGCTCGAGCTGGTACTATGAAAAGGAAAAATAATGTACACCAAGAATACAACCAAAATTAAACCATGGAGGGGCTTGACACCATGACGTTTCAATCGATAGAGGGTCTTATCGATAAACAACATAGTATTCGAAAGGCCAATCGATAAGAATAACTGAGGGAAGATTTGAAGGAAATTCTCTACGTGGGGACCCGTAATTTATTATTTTTACGAGTCGAATTAAGGTGAAATCGCAAACCTTATTTTTAAATACGTGTCGAACTCTAATCAAATAAGATTGAAGCCTGGAGTTTAAGATTCCTGCAAGCCTAAACTTCTTGAAAAATAATTGAAGCTATTTTTTATTATTTCTAATTACATCTCAATATCCATTCTTATTATCAATACACCTTATGTTCAAAATCAGAGCCTCAATGTGTTAATTGCTGTTGAACCTTTTTCTTTAGTCTCATTTCCAATCTATACTTCTCGAAAGCCATCTTCTCTGCTCTTTTGCTATCATGAGATATCTGGTTTGATGGTGTACTTTTTTGAGCAGGATCTGTAGATAATCTATTCAACCAGGAGCCACGATCACTTGTCATTGGGCTGCTAGGTCTCGTGCCATTGAAGCTCAAGGAGATTTTCAAATCGGGATTCAATCTTTCATTTATTTTAGACCCGTATTCGTATAATTTCAAATCATCATCTTTGAATGAAACGAGTTTGAGGGCATCAACAAAAAGATGATTTATAAAAACTGACGGGTCCTTTCCGAAGTTCAAAGGATAATGTAACAATAAACTTAAGGCTTCGCTGAAGTCAGCAATAATCAACTCTGATTTTATATTTATCAACAAAATGATAATGCAGAACGGAATCAAATGAATCAATCTGTTACTGTCAACAGTGACAAATTTGTCCCACAACAAGTTCGTAAGGGTCATGTCGTTACCTAGCTCCCTCAAAAGCAACAAACGGAAATATCTGATACACCAAAGCTGGCTTTCTAACTTTAGCTTTGAGATCAAACTATAATGGATGAGTTGGTCAACTTTCATCAAATGCTGATTAAATAATTGGATCGTGGCCAAGAGGGCAGCCTCGTTTTCGTAGTAGTTAGCAATAATGCCCGTGTTAACTAAAAATTTATTGAATATCGTAAAGACGTCGTGGCATAAGAACTTCAAGTCAAAAAGACTTAAAATCTTCATATCGTCATTGGATATCGTATTGGTACTAGGAATTGAAACTGAGTCTTTTCTGATATTCACATATATCAACCCTAAAATGTCATGGAAGCCTTGTTTATAACCCACTTTGGGGTTACATTTTGCCCAAACATAAAGAATCTCTATCAACTGTTTCTTGTAGAGATGATTGTTGAGATATTCTTCCCCCGGCAATAGTCTGTCAATATCCAAAATGATGCATTTCAATAGCTCTGTGTCGTCCTCGTATGGAATATGAGACTGCTTCAATTTTTCGGTGACAACTTCGATATCAGAAAGACCAGTAAGTGGGTCATCCACATCCTCTACTTTCATCTTGGCCAACTTCGACTTCTTGACCAAATTTTGCTTTTTTTTATTTCTTGAACTTGTGTTTCTACTTGATTCAACTGGCTGGTAATACGGATCTTCACTATCCAAAAAATACCATGGAATGACCATGTCTGATCCTTTTATAATCTCGTGATACACCCTCCTGCTATCCTGCAACTTCGTTTGCCATTGCTGGAAATTAAGACCCTCTGTGATATAAACACATTTCCACAACAAGCTTCTCAAAAACTTGGGATTACCCTCTTTATACTCGTTATCAACTACAGCTTGCTTGAGATGATCAAGGCTCTTGTATCTATGAATTGTTCGAAGTGTTTTATATATCACTTCATTTTCAGGTAAACTTGACATCGCAAACTAACTGATCTCATCGATTACTATCTTAGATTAGAAATATAGTAGTGCTCAAAAATAATTTTACACAAATTTGCATCTATATTCGTGTTGATTTAAAACTATATCGTTATGAAACTTTTTTTTCTACAAATGCTTCAATTTTTGAAACCACCAATAGCAACAGAGAATTGGAAGCCATCCTTAATTCCGGAGCTGTCACCGTGGAACCTCTTTGCCACATAGTATCCTAAATCAAAACTGGCCCATTGATTGAAATACTTGAGACCGAAACCACAAGAGGTGTTTATGGTCTTATCATTCAATATATCGTCAGCAACATTACCAATGACTCCATTCATGTACACTCGCAATGGATTCTCTTCATTTTTCTGAACTTTCTTAGGGTTATAAATAAATTTTGGTAATTTTAACCATAATGATGCGTCCATCTTATAGTATTGATTTGCACCCCGGACATTCACAGAATTGATATCATAACCTTTAAATGACTGACTGCCTCCCAAATAGAACCGGTCAGATACATGAATAGGATCTGAATTTTCATCAGATGGATTGAATAGGATACCGCAATCATTTGCTAACTTGAAGGTAACCATGTTTTCGAAGAATGTCTTATAAAATTGTGTGGATACATTCGATTTTATGAAATAATCTGGAGATTCCGGGTCTAAAGATTCCCGATTTGCACTTATTTCATTTGAAATATTCAACTTGTAACCTCCAGTTGGAAAATTCTTTGTGCTGTTATTCAAGAAGCTTAAATTGAAATACTGTAATTCGTTGACGATCGAAGATTTGAAATTATCTCCAGCGAAATCTTTAACAGAATCATCAGCCGATTCGCTCACTTCATGTAAAGTTCTTTTGAACAAAGACAAACCAGTTGTGTATCGCAAGTTTTTGACACTATTGTTGTACTGTAAACCAATAAAGCCACTCAATGATTTTTTGCTACACTGTTGCCAGACTTGATTGTTTTGAGTAGTACTATCAACATCAACTAAAAACTTGAATCTTGGGTTTTTCAAGTTAGCCATTAATCTACCGGAAGTAAACAAATGTTGATTTGGTTTGTAGGGGTTATAATCCACTCCCACTTTGATTAATTCAGCATTAGAATTGAAATTATTGTTGAGATAGTTCAATTTAACGTTCAATGGAGTATCATTATCTAATCTCAAAATATATTCACCTAGGTTCAAATTCACAGTTTGTAGATTGAACTTCACTTTAGCTGGGATGACTTTATCGCTTGCATTATTGTAAGACTTTATATTTTTGGGAATTGTCGCTGCAAAATCTGAAAGCAAGTCAACAGAAATATCACCGAAGACTTCCGTGTCCTTGAGCTTATTATAGCTTTGTTCAATGTGGTTCACCAAATTTCCTAGAGTGAAATCACGAGTTTCGGTCAATGGTGATAACAACTTCTTGAAAAACTCATTGGAAAATGTTTCACCACCGTCAACTTCAATGGAGCTCAAGTAAATGGGCTGACTATTTGAGCGCTCCAAGATATCACGGGCCAAGATCTTTGACCTTAAGTCCACAGTGTTTACGTCAACTTTATCCATTGTGCTTATTTGGCGCTCAAGTTCTGCACTTTTTTTAAATAATTCTAATTGGAGGTTATGTTAGTGTCGCGATCTTAATTGAAACAGTTTTGAGAGTAAATGACTTGAATTCTTTATATTGTACGTGAGAGACAATCACTTAAAGGACAGTGGCACCTTCGTAAGCTAATTCCAACAACTTCCATTCGCATTGAACATTGTTTTGATTGAAAATGTCAATGATTGATTTGGCAATAGAATCAAAGTTATCGGTAGCTAAGCAAAGAATAGTTGGACCCGCTCCTGACAAGCAGATACCACAAACACCTTCGTTTGCCTCCGGCGTGATTGTCTTCAAAACATCCGTCAAACCAGGGATAAGAGTCGCCCTGTATGGCTGATGAACTTTGTCCTTCATGCTATTATAAATTAATGACTTATTTGGTGGATCTTGACCTAAGCAACTGGTCAAAATAGCCAATCTCTGTAAATTAAAAACTATGTCTGCCCTTTCATACTTTTCAGGCAACACAGCTCTAGCGTCGTCAGTTTTGACTTCGAATTGTGGAATAATGGCAATGCATTTAATCTTGTTGTTCCAGTTATATTTCAAATATTCCCCAATGTCTTTTGGTGGGGCAGTTCTCATAACTTCATCTGAATTTGTTGTTTCCTTTGGCAAAATAAGTTCTAATGGTACAGACTTAGCTTCAGTTTCGATTGGAGATAATTCATTCAAATACGAACCAACAAATCCACCCAACATGGCAGCAGCTATGTTGTCCGGATGCCGTTCAATCAACAAACAGTAGTCCAACATCCTGGTTTTATCGAATCCAAACTTTCCAATCTCGTTTCCCAACATGACTCCCCCAACGATGGCAGCACCAGAGGAACCTAGACCTCTTCCTAACGGAATCGGATTGGTAACGTGGATATGGGTCCCCGATGGGAAATTTTCGATCCCATTGCATCTCATGACATATAAAGCTGTTTGTGTTACGAGGTTACGATTTGTATCTAATGGAACGTTTTCTGCCCCATCACCTTCGTAACTCAAGATTGCATTGTGAGGATCCTTAGAAGTGTCTATAGAAGGCTCTATTTTGACATCGATCTCCAAATAGAGATTCAAACCTATGCCTAGAACATCAAAGCCCGGTCCTATGTTCGCGGAGGAGGCTGGTACTTTTATTTTAAATGGGGTTACCATGAGTTGGCGATGAAAATCGAGAAAAATGAATCATTCTCAAGCCATAATTCATCGAGAAATAATTTTCTCCGTAAACGGTTTTTTACGATTAGCACATTTTTGAAGAGTAGCGAGAATAAAACCATGAATAATCTATATTGAACCTGAGAGTATAAAATACTTGACATCGCTCAAAAACTGCATGTTTCTCTCTTTTCCCAGATGATCTCTGCATCAGACTCGATTGGTAACGTAACCATCGATTGCCAATCAATGTCTGGGAATTTTTTGGCCAATTTCCATCTGAAGTTGTAAACATATGTAGCCAAGATCGTTCCTAATTGAACGTATGCGAATTGTTCACCAATACATCTATGTCTTCCACCACCGAAGGGCAAATATGGCGATGAAACACCTTTAGAAATTGCCCCAAACCCGTAATCAACAGTTCCATCATCTTGTTTGACGGACTCAACTTCCCATCTTGAAGGGTCGAATTTAGAAGCATTGGGAAAGTATCGATCGTTAGTATGAGCATAACCAGGACTCACTAATACATGATGTCCTTTTGGAACGACATACTTTGTACCGGGCACTCTGACAGATTTTACAACCTTCCTGAAAATCGAATGCAATGGCATATGCATCCTCAAAGTCTCTTTAATAATATTGTTGTGCAATGGTAACTTTCCTAAATCCTCGTAACTTAAGTCATCAAGATCACCACCTTTTTGCAGCAAAAGGTCACTAAGTTCAGCAAACAACTTTTCTTGTAAATCAGGTTGTTCACCCAAATGTAATAAAAACCACGAAGAGGTAGAAGCACTAGTATGTTGTCCACCCATTAAGATACCAATCAATAAGTTCGCAACTTCTTGGTCAGTCATTTTCAAACCATCTTTGTAAGTTGAGTTCACCATCAAAGAGTCAATCAAATCTCTTTTTGGATCAATATCACCTGTACTTCTTCGTTTGTTGATTAAAGACATATAGGTTTGACTGATCTTTCTTTGTGCGGCATCTCTTTTGAAGTAATGAGGTAAAGGCAAGTTTGGGAATACGAAATTAATGGGAGTAAATCCTTTATCCAAGTCAGAATATAATTGAGCAAACGTGGTGTCAAACTTCTTTCTCATTTCATCACCACAGAGACATCTGGAAGCAGTGAAAATGGTGATCTCTGGTTGTGCTTTCATCACATTGACTTGTCCACTTGTGTTTTCAATTTCAAAATTGCCTTTGAAATACGACAAAATTTCTTCCCTTATCTTTGGAACATAAGTTCTGAATGCATCAGTTGTTAAAGCGACTTTGGCGAATTTTTTTTGCTCCATTAACCTGTGATTTGGACAATCATAGATAACTCCTTTACCAAAAACAGGGGTAGTCAAGTGCTTATATGCTTCTTCAGCAGAAACCTCATTAGCTTTGGCATTTAACACAAACTCGTGACCTTTTGGACCTAAATAGACAGTCATTACCTTACCTAACAACATAAATGCAAAAACATCACCATATTTGGTTCTGCAGTCTTCAAAAAAATCATAGGGTTGCATACCATATGGAATGGCACTACCAAACCATGGAATCCAATGAAATACTAAAGGTACTCTATCTGGTCTTAAGGAACAATAAAATTGCCATAATAAATTATAAACGAATGGGATAAGTATAACGATTGAAATTTTGTAACCTAAACTTAAACTTAAGAACCAAGTTACATACTCGGTGGCCACCTCATTGAAGGAGGCTAAAGAATCATTAAGAAAGGCCATTCTTTGGTTAAGGAAACTTGATAATAAACTACTACTTCAAAGACCAAAGTTTTTTTTGCTCGTTAAAGTAAATGATTTTTATACTCTATCGTATAGATCGTTACGCGAATTTCTTAGACGTGAACGACCAGTAATGAATGAGGTGATTATAATGATACGATAAGTGAGTAGATGCCGTAAAATATATAGATTGAAACCATTAGATTCTTTCTGAAGTTGCAATTTGAATCAAGTTGTTGAATTAACATGATAATCGACATATATAGTAACGATAAATTACATACATCGGGTCCAATATTTTAAAGTTGGAGATCGTCAATAGATAGGCCTAATGATTTGGCTTTTTCAACCAATTCATTTTGCTGTTCTTTCATTCTATTGTTTTTCAACTCGAGAAACTTGATGTACTCAATGGATTTACTGAGAATTATTCCTTTGTTTAATTTCCTGGCCGGTTCCAAACCTTCCAAATCATCCATATCGCTATCAGATAGATCGTATCTATCCTGCTCCATAGGTTCTTCATCCACACCGTCTTCTTTCTGCTTCCTTTTCGCAACAACTCTTAAAGTGGGCACAGAATTTTGTAAAGCCGTGAATTTGTCATTAATTTTGTTTCTATATCTTTGTTCAATCACGTTATGAGATGACCTCATTCTTGGTCTGAACTCTTTATTTTCACCATAGGCCAGGGGAATGTCGTCTCTTTTATTGAGTGATGATGAGGAAACACTCGAGGTCTTCTGTCTGTCAATGGGCAACGATGCCAACTTCTCCCTGCTACTGTGCTGCATTTCAATAGCAGAGGGCTCCTTGTGTCTTATTGAGCCTAAATCAGTATTTTGTATGGGTGATAAGGAATCTGAGGCAGAATTGCTGAAGCTATACAATGTGCCGTTATTATTTGGTTTCATATTTGTATCACTCATTTCTGATGCTTTATTATTGTTTAAGCTTCTGAAATCATTGTAGAATGTATCATTTACATCTAAGCCGGGAGACATTAAGTCCTCTTCGGATGATTCTCTTTTCAACAAGTATTCACCATCAGCCCTATTTTGAGGAATGACGAAATCATTCGGGTTGCTCTTTTCGTAATATTCATTCTTGAGTAGATTCTCTATTATCTGGTCATTATTTTTGTTGTTGTTATCATTAAGTGGGATTTCGTTAGAGTTGGGTGAGATGGACATGGATGTGGCAGTAAACCTGGCACTAGGTTGCTGTAAATTTTTCATCTTCTTTGAGGGAGACTCTGTAAGCTTATCATTTGGAAACCTCATGTTTAAATCGTTAGCATCTTCTCCTAGAAAGAAGTCAAAATCAACGGGTAATTTCCCATTTTGTGACTGATCATCAGTGATTATCAAGCTAGGAGAATCGATGCCTGGACTTCCTTTATCCTTTTCAACTAAAGACGATAAGAAAGCATTATAATCATTTAACTTGTATGACATAACACAAATTCTTTAATACAATTGGTTAAAATAACTTTTTCTAAGAATTTAAATTAGAGGTGATGAAAGCCAATTCCTTTCACCGTAATATCGTAATTTTCACGGGACTTTTCACCCTGATTGTTCCTATATGCAAGGACTGTATATCAGGGCTTAAAAGAATAAAAAATTTAAATATAAATTTATGGATACCTATTTGAACCAAATAGTTTTCAATCCCATTGATCATACGATATTTTGACTTTTTTTGCATCCATTTTCTCAATTTTATTGTTCATCATGAGACTATTTGACTGGAAAATCAGGTGATGCGCAACTGTTAATTTCTTTGCGTGTACTACGGGTGGGATAAACTTTCAAACGGTTATGTAATGCCAGCGATACCATGACTGTTTGATCGTCGTCACTAAATAGCTTATGTGTGAAACGATGGTTTCTATTGTAGCTCTCGAAAGGGGTCTGTAAGGTTTGGTGGAGAAACGTTTTGTCCCTCAAAATCCCTTAACCTGTACATTACAATCTCAATCTGGACACAGTCATTTAGGAAGATACTTTGTTCGAATTTTTGGGCATTGTAGTAGGCTGGAAACGTACAACTCTAGCTCCAGAGATTGTGTGTATCAGCGATTATTGAGTTGGATAAAAAAAACTCGAGCATAAAGAGAAGTTAATTTAGACTTGTGAAATTCACAAATTAGGCAACATATCATTTAGTCACACCGTTTGTGATCAGAACAAAGTATAATATCTTCTCACGTCTCTTCAAGTTGACCAAACCGTCAACAATGCAGGCGTTCATTTAGCATTTTGTCGATGTGATTCTATCTCCTCCTACAAATCTGTAAATAATTGTTCCTTTCGCATCTCATCTCACGAGAATACGTCCGAGACTTTTTAATGTCAGACTTACATGATTTGTGCCGTTTGAGTCGGAGACCTCTTGATCATAAATATGTGGAAGATTTGAGATTCTACCTTAAAAGTGGCATACCTGCTACATACACGATCGAAGAAGCGTATAATTATACAAACGAAATCGATGAAACACCTCAGTCCACAACTACACCTTTACACATTATATGTCAACACCTTCCGGTAGACGCTTCAGAAACAGAATTACAAGTTGTCAGCGAAATGATATCACTGTTGTTTGAATATGGTGCCGGATGGTCATTCATCGACATCAACGGCGATACACCCGGTTGCATTCTAATCAAAAGAGGCTTGAAAGAAACTCCTGTATATGATCAGATAGTAGACGCTGGAGTAAGATCTGAATTGCTTTTGAGAAAAGTCAATGATAACATAGAGTTCATCGAGGTCGATGATGATCCAGAAGAAGAGAATTCGATCCCAGAGTTGGTGGAAGATTCTTCGGAAATAATAAACCAAGATTCTGAACAACCCGAAGACCCAAGCGTTCAACCAGTAATGGATCCAGCAGAAGATCAGGACACTTACCTTAAAACCAAATTGCTGTATAAGGACAATGCACTTGTAACATCTAATAAAGATGGTGTTATGATGTCCTGGGAAGAGAATTTGATGCAAATGGGATGTGACTCGATGTTCAAAGCCGTCGAGGAGAACGAAGAAACAGTTGTTCTTAACATAGGATTTGGAATGGGGATCATCGATACCATGATTGAGAAGAAGAAGCCGACTAAGCACTACATTTGTGAACCACATCCAGATGTTTTAGCTAAACTCAAAAGCGATGGATGGTATCAGAAACCCAATGTTGTGATACTTGAAGGACGATGGCAAGATACCTTACCTCCTTTGTTGTCACAAGGCATATTCTTCAACGGTATCTATTATGATACTTATTCGGAGCATTATTCAGACATGTTGGAGCTTTTTGATCTCATTGTCGGATTATTGAAGCCTCACGGTATATTTTCTTTCTTCAACGGATTGGGAGCTGATCGTCAAGTAATTTATGAGGTATACAAGAAGTTAGTGGAGATAGATTTGAACTCGTATGGTTTACAAGTCAACTTCGAGGAAGTCAAGGTGGCAGATTTAAATGTTTGGGATGATATCAAAAGAAGCTATTGGAATTGCCCCGTATATTATCATCCAGAGGTTAAATTCATGGATTTTTAGTTATATAAGCAATGTAGATCGAGTGCCTCAAAGTTTGACGTTTCTCACAAATGTCTTTGAAAAAAATTGAGTTCATTGAGACATGCTGTTCAGACGGTTTTTCAATACACTGTCTGCACCCAAGAGCCTTGTTCCCAGTAATCCCAATATAAAGCTCACCACATTGAATAATGGGTTGCGGGTGATAACTGATTCAACACCTGGTCATTTTAGTGCTTTAGGTGCATATATAGATGCTGGTTCCAAATTTGAAAATCCATCTAGACCAGGATTAAGTCATTTTCTTGACAGATTTGCATGGAGAAGTACTCAGAAGTATTCTAGCGACCAGATGATGAATAATTTGTCTAACTTAGGGGGTAATTATATGTGCTCAGCTCAAAGAGAGTCTATGATCTATCAGGCTTCAGTCTTCAATAAGGATGTTGACAAGATGTTTGATTGTATATCTCAAACGATACTAGAGCCAAAATTTACTGACCAAGAGTTCATGGAGACTCTATCAACAATAGATTTTGAAGTTAGCGAAATGGTTCATAAACCAGACGTTGTACTTCCTGAATTATTACACAAGGTTGCATATCCAAATAATTCATTGGGATTACCACTATATTGTCCCGCTGAGAGGCTAGATAAAATCTCAAAACAGGAGGTTATAGACTATCATCAAGCATTCTATCAGCCTCAAAATATTGTCATATCCATGATCGGGGTTGAGAATGATCATGCTATAAAACTTGCTGAGTCAAAATTCGGTCATTTGAAAAAGGGACCAAAACATCCAGTTCCTACCCCAAAATACGTGGGAGGTGAGATTCAAACACCATTCCAAGCACCTTTGTTTTCCAATTTGCCAGAACTTTACCACATGCAAATAGGATTTCAAACTTCAGGGTTGTTGCATGATGAGTTGTATAGTTTAGCTGTCTTACAAAAACTACTTGGTGGTGGCTCATCTTTTTCAGCTGGTGGTCCAGGAAAGGGGATGTTTTCCAGATTGTATACAAGAGTTTTGAATCAGTACCCTTTTGTTGAAAATTGTACTGCGTTCAACCATTCCTATATGGGATCTGGCCTCTTTGGTATCAACATCAGTGCTTCTCCAAATGCTGCACATGTGATGCCCCAAATAATAGCTTTCGAATTCCAAAGTCTTTTGGAAGAAAACGCTATCTCACAATCTGAGTTCGACAGAGCAAAGACTCAACTTGTTTCAACTTTATTGTATAATGTCGAGAGTAAACTTTCTGCTTTGGAAGATTACGGCAGACAGATACAATGTCAAAACAAACTTGTCAGTATCGATGAAATGATCGAAAAGATAAATGCTTTGAATATCAACGATGTAACTAAAGTAGTCGAGAGAATGGTAAATTCCAAACCTAGTGTGGTTATGCAAGGTGATAGAGAGCCTTTCGGAGATATAGATTATGTTTTTCAACATTTCGGAATTAACCAAAAGAGAGGTTGGTTCCGTTAAGATATCCACGCACGGTTTGCTCTATTTGTACATAGGTATAGAATTATACGTTTAGACTGAGTTCGATTCTGAATTATACTCCCAATTTTTTTCTGAGTTCAAGAAGCTCTTTCTCTAATCTTGAGTTTGTTTGCTTCAACTCAACACTTTCCCTTTCATAATTCTTTATTTGAATGTCTTTTTCAAAATTCTGATTTTCAAGAATGTCCAAATTGGTTTTATAATGATTCATCTTATTTTGGTAATCAAAGCTCTCGTCATTATATTTCTTAAGTAGTTTTGAGTCATTTTCTGACCTAATTTTGTATGTCCTAATATCCTGCTCATAGCCATACACAAGCTTGTTCAACTTAAAATTCTCTGAATGCATGGAGTCCAATTTAGAGTCCATTTCCTGCATTTTATTTTCCCAGTATTTGATCTGTTCGTCATTATAGAGTTTATTCTCCAAAGATTCAATTTTGGATTTTAAATCTTTGTTGATTCTGAACAAAGTTTCATTCTCCTGAACGACAACCAAATTCTCTTTTTTCAATTTGGAGTAATTTACAACATCCTCTGAGGTCGATATTTTCGACTGGTTCAATTCTTGTTGTATTTCCAGAGATTCCATTCTTTGTGTTTCCAAATGGCTCCTCAATATCATCATATCTGATTTCATTGATGTCAATTCCAACGACCTTTCATCTAGGTTTTGTGCCAATACCAAATTCTCTTCTTCGAGTTTATCTTTGATGTCCAACAATTCATCTCTTTGTTGAGTTATATCGTTGATGAGTTGTTTCAAGCTGCTCACTTGTTTTGTCAAATTTCCAATCTTTCTCTCATTAATAAGTTTTTCATTCTCAAGAACTCTGAGTTTGTTCGTCAATTCATCTTGCTTGATCTCCAATTCGTCAATTCTGTCGAGCTTGACTTCGAACTCATTCTCCAAAGACAATTTCTGTTTTTGTAATGTTTCATTATCAATTTTCAATCGTTTGTTTTCTTTGATGAGCTTTGATTCGCTTTCCAGTTTGAAACTGAGTTCATTGTTCAACTGTTGAATTTCATTCTTCAAGCTTTCGTTGATCTCCTTATTTTCGTAGACTTTTCTATTATAAAGAAGTTTGTCATTGATTTCCTTGATCTCATCATTCAATTTTATGATTGCATGATTCTTCTCTTTGATTTCGGTATTCAATTTTGATTTTTCGGCATTTAAATCTTTGATTAAGATATCACTACTTTTCAATTCATCCTTTAAAAGTCTGTGGTCGTTTTTGAGCTCAGCCAACTCTCTTGAAGCTGATTCTTCTTGTCTTTTGGAGAGAGCTATCAGACTCTCTGCCAACTCTAACTTTTTGTAGTATTCTTCGCTTCGTTTCTTATATAGATCAGTGCTTTTACTTAGGTCCTCATTACGCAACCTCAAATTTTCTTGTTGCACTTTGGATTTCGCCAACTCGTTTTCATAATTTTCAATTGAAGCCTTGTGCTGTTGATGCTTTACTTGGTACAATTCATCCTCACTTTCTCTCAACAAAGCTTTAAGTCTCAAGATTTCCAGTTTAGAGGTATTCAACTCTCCTCTAGTGACCTTCAATGTTTTAGCGATGTCATTGTAAATATTAACAAAGTCTTGATTAGCATTTTCTAATGTTCTGTTAACCATAGATGTTCGCCCAAAGCTGTCAGATTTTGTCATTTTGCTTGGCGTACTAGTAGGCGTAGATCCTGGTGAAGAAGATTCAAACAAATTCGAAAATTTGTGTTCTAGCTCACTCACCCTCCGTTGACTTTCTTTGTACTTTTTTTCGAAATCGATTGATGAATTTAGACCCCGAGTATTTTGTAACTTGTTCAATTTCTTTTGTAACTCAATAGCATAGTTTTCAGCTCTCGTGCTATTCAATTCCTCCTGCTCAACTCTGACTTTCAAATCTTCGATTTGTTTGATTAGGAATTTGTTACCAGTACTCATTGGATCTTCTCCAATTGCAATCGATCTACGCCCCGCCTTATTGGGAGAGCTATAAGGGCTGATACTCTTGTCTAATGCATTCTTCAAAGCTGCAATTTCTTCAACTAGTTTCTTGTTTTCAAATCTCTCGGTTCTCAAATTTGCATTAATTTCATTCAATTTGAGTTTTAAATTGGCATAATCTTGCATGACAGACTTCTCGAAGTTTTGCTGGGCTAATGGTGGATCATTTTCCTTTTCCTTTTCCTTTTCTCTAATTACGGCTTCGAGTTTATGCACATGTTGAGTTAGCAGATGGAGTTTATGTGAATATTCAGCTATCTTGTTTTTGCCCAATTCGTTGTCACGTTTGCTTTCTTCCAATTGCTGGGTAAGAGATTTAACCTTCTCCAAATTTCTAGTTTCTTGAGATCTTAGCTCTTCGAGTTCTGCTTTAGAACTATTTAAATCTCGTAAATTATTCTGGAGCAGTTCCACATTTGTCAAGGTACCTTTGAGTTTTGCTTGTAAACTTAAGACTTCCTCAGTAGCTGTTGTGGACTTCTGTATCAAATCTTTGTTATCGGCTTTTAATTGACTAATAGATTCATTCAATTTCTGTATCTCATCCGTGTCTTTCTTTGATCCACTCTGTTGTTTTGAGATTAAAGTATTCAATTCATCAATTCGGTTTTCATTGGAAGACTTTGTTGAATTGAGCTCCTCTTTGAGATCTTCGTAAAGTTTTGTTACCTTTTGATTTTCTTTTAAAAGACCATCAATCCTCGACGAGAGTTCTAATGTTTTGGAATCTTTGTTAGCTGCAGCTTCACTCAAAGTTTTGTTGAGGTCATTGAGCCTTTTGATCTTGTTTTGTTGAACTTCCAATAACTCAATGGACTTGGCATGCTCTTCTTTTTCTTTTTTCAATTCTTCCGAGGCTCCTCTACAGCTTTCATAGGACGTATTAATGGCTTTGTAACTCTCGTTCAATGAATCAAGCTTACTTGACGTCTCTTTGAATTTTGAATCTAAAATTTCCAACTCACCTGATAGTTTCATCTTTTCACCCTGAAGTACTTCATTTTCTGACTCTATTTTCTTCAGTTGTTCTTCAAGAGATTGAAGTTTGGCAGTGATCACTTTCTCATTCCTTTTCAAATCTTTTATAGCCAGATCTTTCTCATCGATAACATTAGCTTTTAATTTCAAATCATCTCTTAAATCTTTCAAGCCTTTATTGAGAACATCATGTTCTATCGCATAATTGTCGTTAAGCTTTTCAGCTTCTTTCAATTTCGATTTAACCTCCTTAAACTTATCATTCATTTCTTTAGAATTCATAAGTTTAATAGAGTCTTCGAGTAGTGGTTTTAATTGGATGAATAAAGAATACCAAAGGTTTCCTTGATCATGGTTTCCCTTTTTGAAACACAGAATCCGTTCGAAATTTCTAGCAATGATCTGGCTGCTTTGAATCTGTTGAATTCTGCGATTAACAACTTTTCTAGACAAGTTTCCCCTGATAACGGATTGAAATTTCGTGATGATTGATTTGATTGATTGATCTCTCATTTCCTCTAAATTTCCCAAGACACCATTTTTGAAGAAGATTTTAGAAATCCCAACCTTATATAATTCCGGATCCAAGCCACTGGATTTTAAGATCATTTCACAATTAGTTCTATGATTCTTGGTAAAAACTTCCTTAGAATTCAAGATCGAATATCGATTGAAAAAGTCCTCAAAAACCATCTTATTGGGATACCCTGCTCTCGTGATTCTGATACCTTCGAGAACACCATTACATCGAAGTTGGTTTAACACCAAGCTCTTGTCGAATTTATTGGGCTTCTTTTCGAGATTTGGAAGAATGCATCTAACAAAATGTGGTTCGGTGTTGTTCAATTCTTCCATCAATTCATTGAGTTGTTTCTTATACTTTGTAGAAAGTGACTTTTTATGATTGCCCCCAATGGTTTCATGGTTAAAACTCTTGATTGAGCTTCGAAGGAACTTGTTTTTACAGCTACCCAACAAATTGATCAATGCTTCGCTGATAGGATCATTGTTTTTATTCAACCAGTTTTCAACGTTATACTCCACCTCACCAGCGTAATGATTGACAACGAATCCACTATTTAGTTTATTTGCCTTGAATTTGGAATTCTTTTTGAAATTAGTGAGTAATCTATCTAAGAATTGCTTGTCACTTGATTTGGGCATTAAGCACTCATCATCTAGAATTTTCAAAATACCATAATCAGGAGATTTGTGGTTTTCAATCAAATCAATGGTTGGCTGCAAATCTTTTCCAAAATCTATATAATCCCACTTGATGTCTTCTTTTAGATACTCGCTTTGCTCCAAGATGAAGGAATGGTGATTGAAGAACTGTTGCAATTTCTCATTTGTAAAGTTTATGCATAATTGTTCGAACGAATTGATTTGAAAGATTTCAAATCCTGCAATGTCCAAAACACCTATGAAGTTCTCATGGGTGAAATTATTCGAATGACTTTGTAATCGTAAACTTTGATTTATCTTTTGAATTATAAAGTTGAATAATATTTCATAAAGAAACTTGGACAAAGAATCAATAAGATACTTAACTTCATTCGGCCTCTTTGATTTAGAAATGAATTCTTTTCCTGCTTTAACTTTGGGCCTCAACAAATTGGTTTCGAAAATTGATCTGTCTATCTCCAATAATCGGACTATCAGATCAATTGGGGAATCAGAGTGGAAGTTTGCTTGTTCACTCTTCCAACTGGAGAAATCTACATTCCCGAGGTGCAAAATGATGGCCAAGATCGAGAAAATATTTTGAATCTCTTCGTCTGTGAAACCAACAATCTTCAAACTTTCCAATAAACTAGTAAAATCATCATCATCATTGATATTTTCAGTGGTGACATTACCATCATTAGTAAGATATTTGTAATGAGCCGTGTCACTGACAAGCCCGAGATCTGAAAGCTTGTCGTATCCTTTCAAGAATTGGTAAAATATATGGTAATTTCTCTCTGAGGACTGTTGATGAATAACTCTTGATTTTTCTAACAAATAATAATTGACTTTTGCACCAATCAAGCCATTGTTTTTGAAATATATTTTGATGAACTTACCGAATCTCGAGGAATTATTATTCTTTATGGTCTTTGCATTACCAAAACTTTCCATTATAGGATTTGCTTGCAAGATTTTTTGATCAATCGACTCATTTGATGACAAAGATGATAAATACTGGATGATCTTTTTAGTATTTTCGGTCTTCCCAGCACCAGATTCACCTGTCACTAGAATAGATTGGTCTTTGCCATTCTTCATTAAATTTTGATGTGTCGATCTGGCAATAGAATAAATGTGAGGTAGTTCGAAATCTATGTTCTTGATATTATAGATAGGAAGGGTCTTGTAAGGGTTTATTGCTACCAAAAAAAGGCCGGAATACGTATAAATCAAATTATCCATATACCTCAAATATAAATTGTATATGACAGATGGTTCATTTAGGTGAGTCAACTCTGCCATGTCATTACACTTGTTGAACTTAGAAGGATTACATGGATTCAATTCTTTGGTAGAAACGATCTTCGTCAAATCCTTATTATTTTTTTTATAAGTGACTTTGGATTGTCCGTCCTCTAGGTAATCAACAACATAACCCTTTATGAATGTCTCGTCTTCATCAGGAATCCATATCCAGTTCTTGGAATTGAAGTCATCGTCTTCTGCCATTTCACAATGTTCTTGAACAACAGACGACAAAAATACTTGAAAATTTGACGAGGAAGTTTCAAATAATTGCGTTTATGGTTGTAACTTGAAGAGAATTCAGTAGTTGGTGTTGTATGCAAAATTGTCAGAAATCGCACTCCGTGTTGACGATTGTTTTTGTTTGTTTACAATTTGGCTCTCGCTGCGCGTCAGGAAAATTTCAAACCTGTGGGACAAGAATGAGTGTAATACTGAAATTTGTATCCAAGAGATACCGATGCTCTATGATTCCTGAAGGTAAGAGTGGCACGCTCTGAATTCATATAATTTCCACACACCAAATTAGTTCGATTAAGTTCTCGAGCCTTCTGTGAGTTGGTAAGAGGTAAGAAATTTGGGTCCAGTTTTCATAAATACCTTCGTTGAGCCCCAGGTAATAGGTCGAACGATAATGAAGGGACCCAGTGCTGCTCGAAATGTTGAAACAGGTTTAAAAAGTTCGGAAGTGGAACGTCGGGAACAGCTACAAGTAGCTAGATCTGCGAAAGATAAAGAAAATTAGGATGCGAAAATCAACACAATAAATCCTTATCAATTGATGTCAAAACTCTTGTTCGCTTGTGACTGGAGTGTCGAGTACGTCTTCTCAAAGAGAAGATCTGATGAGATACACTTCAACAGGTTCATGGAGCTGTCGTGCTCGAGGAGTCGTGTTAAACCCTTTGTCTTTGGATTTATTAATCAGTTTGGTGATGAGAGTTTATTAGACCCACTGTTTAGGTATGCCCTGGGAAATAATTTTATTACAGCGAGGATGCTGATATCAGCTATAGTAAAGCTTTCAGGAGTTTTTGGTCAAGCGAAGACACAGGTTCTGAAAAATCTGATCATCTCCGGAATAGCCTCGATGGTATGTATCTTTAAGCAACATTTTGAACGACGCTAACCATATTGTAGATCTGGAGATTCTTTTCTTTGAACCAGAAGAAATATTACATTTATATAAGTGATGTATGTCGGGTTGCTGGAGCTTTGAGTAAAACTTCGCCTGAGCGTGTCCAAATAAAAAATTGTAAAAAGACAAGGTTCAGGGTCCAGAAAACAAGCAGGGCGAAAAGAAATACGTCGCTTAGCTTGAAACGACAAGCCCACAACCATTTATCCATAAAGACAGAAGACTTAGTTAGAATCAAAAAGGAATGAAGAGCGGTTGTTAATGATGAGGGTACATTCTTGAATAGTTTAACAGTACAACGCTTTGTAATTTCTTTTCGAAACAATCCATCTGAGTATTCGACATTGTTTTCTATTTGAGCAATAATAAGATGTTGACTACTTGGTCTTTTATAGTGCAACTAATATCAAACTTACAAATTGCAAAATGCACCTCTCCTTGTCGTAAGGGCTCCAAACAGCCTAAAAAAAGGTTTTCGAGAGGCATGTAATCTAGTCAGATTCAGTCTGGGTAGTGGACTTCTATTGTTGCACTCATCTTTTTTCCCGATCAGATCTCTTCAGAGCTGACAGGTGGTTAAATAATGTACCTGAAGAGAAACATAATACGACGAGCAACTGTTTCGACACGTGACTTCCAAAGATGGATATTAAGGGGTGAGTGTAAATCTTTATATCCTTGATTTTAAAAGATATGGAAGAGCTTTCTGATTCAATAAGTAGACTCCAATTTCTTCTCCGAACGATATCGAATGATTTCAATGTAGTGCCACCCGAGACTCAAATCGACAACAGTTCTGCTGATATATTTGAAGCCTCACTAAATAGATCACTAGAGGTATGTGTGGTTAAAAATTGCAAAATTAGGAACTTCATCTATTAACACCCAGGCGTTAAATCTTAATCCGTATGCTAGTAAGCTATATTCGCATCGTCTCATCAAGACCTATTCGAAACTACGAAAGAACTTCAAAAGATATGATATGAATGGCCACACAGAAAAGTCGTTTCAAGAAGGTCTCTTGCGGCGCAAGCGAACTTTTATAACACCAGAGAAAACACAGTTATTGAAAGCTGCGTTCAAGATCAACAAGAAGCCAAAAAAACCAGATCTTAGCATCATTGCAAGCGAACTTCAGCTTGACATTCAAGTAGTGGGCCGATGGGTATGTATCGCAAATCGTTCAATGTTCGTACTAACAATATAGTTCAGGAACAAAAGATTTAGAGAAGCAAAATCAATCAAGAAAGTGTGACAATTAGTCATATGTTTTCAAGTTTGACATCCAGTTGTTTATGATTCGTTGTGGAATTTTCCGGCTCAATGAAATACTCATAATTTTTTTAGCGATTTCATCCAGGTTCCTTGAATGGTTGATTCCTAATAAAAGCTGTACTAGCTTAATTAAGTTCTTATTGGATATTCTGCTCTTGAATCCATAAAATTTGAGTTCATTTCTATATTTGCCGAAAAGCTCTAATCTCTTCTTGCCGCTTATTTTGTTGTTCATCAAAATCCCTGACTCGATAGCATTAGTCATATTTCGATCGAGTTTGCTCTTAGTATTAGCGTTCGATTTGACTAAAACCAATGCACGAGCTGGATTGGCACGGATATCATAGTAGGTTACTATGTATCTCTTTAATTTTTCCAGGACATTTATAGGTTTAATGGTATCAGCTATATTTGCAGTTTTGGCCTTTCTGTATCGGAAATTCAATGTATTCAACAATATCGATTTAATGAGGTCATGCTTTAACTCGGACTTTATGCCAGTAAATTCTTTTGACTCTTTAACCACGTGGATAAGGGAATTGAACACTCTGTCGAATTTGTCTCCATCTAATTCAGCTAGTAGTTGGCTGAAAGCTCTGATGGTATTATGGTATTTTTTTTTGTACTCTTCGGGTAAAAACATCTCGCCTGTCTCCTTTGAGCTGAAAGGTTTTAGGACGCAAGAAATGAATATGGTCTTGGTGAGCTCCTCATCGACAATACCGTTACGAAGAGCAAAATTCCGAAGAATTTCTAAAAGCCAACGGCTTCTCATGCTTCGTGACCTAATGAAGTCAATGTAAAGCTTCAAAGTCTGAACTGATTCGAAGGGAAGCACTGGTATAAATTTTTTTAGGTTTTTTTCGAACGAATCCAGGCCCATGGTTCCCAATAGCATTTTATGAACAAGATACATCGTTTTGCTATTGGGCTCATAAATGTCTACAAAATTTTGCATCAAGATGCTGTTTCCTCCACTTCTGTTTTCCTCAAATAGGAGCAGCACACAATTCAGAAATCTGGAACTGTCATTGTTGTATAGAAAAATCAAAATATCACTCGAGTGCTTGTTCGAAATTAGTCGGTGATATTTCAGGAACAACATTTCCAATGAATCCGTACTAACCTGTGTGATATACTGATCAAGAAATGCATTCAACGAAACACTCATTCCGACTTTTGGTTGCTCGTACTCCTGTAGCACCAATGATATGAATCTTTCGACCGAGAAATGATCCAGATTTAGAATTACACGTAGATCGTAGTCATTGAGTCCACGAAACTGACTTTTTCTTACTTCCTGGTAAAGAAATTCAAAGGAAAACTTTGAGTCGGCGTTTTGGGTAATGAACAGAAGCCAACCAGGGACATTTCGTTTGTGTTTTTGTTGCTTGTTCGAACTTCCTCGATCCGAAGGAAACGTCAATGTGTCGGAGCATGATATTCGTTTTCTAGAGGCCAAAAGTTCGATATAAACATTATCCAGGGAATTTGATGATTGATCAAGCAATACCCCATTGTTTTCGGAGCTCAAGGCTTCTTCTAGAAGACTTCTTTCTATTGAAAAATTGTGGCTAACACAGTCCAATATGAGAAATTGAAGACTAGAATTTTGAACAACGTGATGGAACGATAAAATAGCATTGAGAATACCAGGAATAAAATTACTGTTTTCTATTAAAGTGTCACCTATTCCGTCAACAATGCTTTCGAGATCATTGATGGTTGTGCCCTCTTCCACGAGATGAATCCAAATTTCGTCAAACTTCTGGTGAAATGTTAATCGTCTCACAAAAAGATCTCTAATTTGATCATCCAACTGAACAGTTACACCTTTGAGATAGAAAAGATATAAGGAAGGAGGTATATTTGAAGGATGAAAACTGAGGATACTCAACAATTTGTTATAGTCGTCCAATGAGTCCAAGATGACATTTTTTACTTCCGGGGAAAGAAACTCAAGATCTGTATGATCATTCTTTTCTATGGCTTTTGTTGATTGTATAGATGCCTCCAACCTCTGTGATTCCTTTTTCAAAAAGTTCATGATGTAATTGGGGAAAATACTTGTATTAATCTCTTTCTCATCAGCTTTGGAAGTAATTGAACTTCTGGATAGTCGTCGTGCTATAATGGTTCCTGTACTTCTATGGGTGCATCCACTTAGTAAACTCCTTCGTATCCTAGTCATGGGGGAGCTTTTAATCGTATAACTTAACATTCTACCTCATCTATAAAATATGCGAAATTAAAATTTCTGTATGTCTCAAGTGATTTGGAATTCTGATATTGATGTGTACAATTCTGATGTCATACCAATCACTGTGGCTAGAACGATAGCGAAATACCTTCAGATCTCGGATCTTTTGGTGTTTTCTGAGGTTTCGAAAAATACTTGGAAGACTGTGAATGATCCTCAGTTATGGATAAGAATGTTGAAAGATATCGGAATATGGAAAGAAGGTCAGGCTCAATCAAAAGAGGAGCACAGAGAGATAGGACCCCTTAATTGTCTAGATATAGAGGTGGGTGATGCACTGGAAGCTAAAAGTTCGATGATAACCATATACAAATGTTTAAATATTTATTACCTTGACCTTCTAACAAATAAGTCCTTTGACAAACTTAGAATATTTCGAGATTTTCGAACTCCTGAAGAACAATGTCAAATCTTGAAGAACCTACTTGCCTATAGCAAAATCGATAGGATTGAAGAATCAAGGTATGCAGCTCAAGAAAAGCTAAGTTCTCTCTTCGAAATATTCGAGAATGCACTTTTGAGGGAGCTTGATGTCCACTTCGACCTAGAAGATTTTCCTGTTATGAGACGTTTCGTTTCAATCCTTATAAAACTCGAGAATCAACAAACTTTGATCGATTTTTTCATCCAAAAAAGTATTTTTGACAACACAGACCCAGTTTTCGATATTTTAGAAATTGTGGACCCCAGTTGTTTCTTCATAAAGGACCAGGAAGAACATGAAGAAATGTTCATTTTGAACCAGCCAAAGTTTGAAGATCTCATGCATCGTTTTGTCAAAATCTTCAATTATGAGTCAAGGGTGATTGACCTTATCTTCCCCATAAGTGTGCCGATGATGTACAAAGTTAGCGAAGAATTGATTCTCAATAGGATATCTGACAGGTTCAACTCGATTATACAAGAAGCCAAAAGCAAAGGTGTTTTCTTATTTGTCGTTCCTTATCTATACAATGTCATCAAAACCAAAATGATTTCCAAGCTATCTACGAGTAACAATCTCGGACAAGGGTACCATCATTTGATCCAAGAATTGTTTGATATGCAGTTTGAACAGATCTTGACTGAATATTGTAGGGAAGAAATAGTGACATTCAAAAGTCAATGCAACCAGAAAATCATTGAATGGAAAAATTCGTTGGAAAGACGAGAGGTTGAAACATCCGAAAGCATTCTTAGGAACGTGAGGACAGAAACAAAAAATGATTTCTTGACGAGTTTCAAAAAGGCATTTACTGTTGGATCACCTTCAAACAATGAGAATGCAGAGATAGAGAGCAAGGAAACCTACTCTGAAATTCAAGCAAAAGAAAAGATATTGACGGAAAATATGAAGTCAATCAATAAGGTATTCAGTCTCAAGTTGACGGTTGAAATAATTGGTGAAGGAAAGAAGTCAATAATAAGGGTCCTAAACTTCGAAGACTACTCCATCGTGAGTCTGAAACGACTAATTATGTCAACAGTCCAAGAGGTTTTCATATCCTCAATCGAGCTGATTGGTCTGAACCATTTGGCGCCAGGTTTCGAAAAAGCACTTTCTTATTTGAAAACCTACAAGCCTAAGAAATCTAATGCAGATACATATGAACCGATCAAGCCATTGATTCTTTTTTCAGACATTGTCAATGTTGCGGATGTGATCATTCAGATGGTCGAAATTTTTTACAAAGAGGAGTTGATCAATAGGCAAATAATCAAAAATGAAAACTCAATATTGAACCCATCTTTGCAAAGAAAGAAAAAGTTCGAGGAAATGGTAGACATGTATGTGGCGGAGGGGCTTAATGTGGGTTTAGATGTCTTGGTTGGAGAAATCCAATCGACTTACGATCTTGTTCTCGAGTATCAAAACTATTGCCCAGAATCTGATGATCTCAATGAAGTAGGCTCACCCACCGTCGCTGCGAAGAAAGTGATTCAGATTCTTGATGCTAACTTTGATTTACTAGTTGGTTGTGCAGAGAAATCAATTGTAGACGTGTTTCAACAGGAATTGGCGGAACGATTTTTCCATGTCGTCGTCAAAACAATAAAGAAAGCCACGATATCTAATGTTGGAGCAGTGACATTGATTGCTGATCTTAATCTTTACTATGAGTGTATTTTCACCCATATAAAAACAAACAAACGTTTAATTCTTCCACTTTTCCAAAGTTTACAGAAAGTTGGTAGCATTTATCTTATAAGTGGTGACGATTCAAAAGCAATAGGAAAATTGGTGAGTGATTTGAGTAAATTTAATGGTATTTTTGGACAAGAAGAGATCTATGAATTTGTTCAACGACGAGCTGACTGGTCAAACGTGAAAAAGCATGTGGAAAAAGTTATGTATGGCCTATCTATAGGGGATTGTTGTATAGTTTAATTGGAACTCGATTGGCGATGCGAAAAATATACATGAATAATCTTATACCCATAAAACGCTCGAAGAAGCCTATTTGTTTCCGAATACGTGTGAAATGTCACTTTCTGAGCAGTAGAAGACCGTTCAAATTTAGTAAAGATGATGATATTTCTTCTTCAGCTGTTCTTTCGAATCGCAAAAAGGTTTCACTCAACCTAAAAGACTTCAAAAAGTCATGCAATGAAGAAGGTTCGATAATTCGAGAGTTCATCGATCACATAAAGCATAGAGGCGATAATTATGCATTAGCACTCCGAAAGTTTCTAGATTCGTCTTCATACCGCTGTATGATCCTAAATGATTTGAAACAAATGCTAAATAATGATAATACGCTGATGATGAGAACTTACATGAATGACATCTCGTTTGCAGCTAACATTGAGCGATTAGTTATGCCAGAAAGGTACAAATATGAGACTGAAGGCACTGAGGATATGCTTGTAAGGTTCTCTGCATTATGTGGTGAGCCTTTGGTGGCTCTTCTGTTCGCAATGGATTTCAAGAGAAATGGTATAATAATAGAAAAGGAAACGCTCAAGCTTGTGCTAAGATGTTTGACCAGCTACAAAGGATCCCAACATGGACTCTATTCATTCTCAATTCTACGGTTCAGGGATTTTTTCGCCGAGTATCACTTTGACGAAGATGAAGTTTCGAGAAGTATTCAAGCATCGTTACAAAATGAACAAGATTGCTTTTTAGCAAACATTATGTACCAAAAGCTCAGAAATGATATACACGAAATTGAGGTTCCATCTCCAGTCATTGTAGATTCACTTAACCAACTCATTACCAGGAACATCAGGCTGGGCCGAAATGACAGAGCCTATCAAATTTGGACAGATCACCAAAGGATACGTGGTATATTTTATAATGAGATTGTTGTCATTGAGCTCATTAATAATTGCTGTGTGACTCAAGCTGAGAAAGTTATCAATCAAACGAAAGACTTTTTCACTAGCCAAGCATACAAAAGAGCCTTAATTAAATTCTACGCTTCACAACATGATTGGAAGAAAGCTTATACATTTTTGAGCTTCATCGAAGGCCCAATTCAAAAAGAGACTCTCTCTGTTTGTCTTCTGCTATTTTTGAAATCAGGAAATAACTCACAAGCAAATCATGTCTTACAAAACATCTTGAACAATGATCCCAAGTTCAATGCCGTTGACATGAAATCGATCGTGGAAAGCTTATTGAATGAGCACAAAGACAAAGCAATAAGAATGGTACTTGACACTGATGCGGAAACTTCTAAGGATGCCTGTATCAGCATTATTGGATATTTATTGAACAAAGAGCCGGGAAATCATGAGGAGCTCGATTTATTGTCTTCATTCATGCAAAATGAATTTCGGGGATCTCTCGAAGAGATTTTGCCCATGGTCACCCACTCTCTCGTTAAACAGCACCATATGGTTGTTGGAAGAAGCTTTCTTTCTCATATATTGAAGAAAATTAGACTGAATAGTATTGATAATGAAGCTATCTCAGTGGGCAAAAAATTGCCTCAAAGTTTACTACTTCTTTCACTGATAAATTCGAAATCCATCCAGAGAAGTTTGTATGTCATATTGAACGAAGCAATTAGTCTAGAAGACTTAGACGTCACAAAATGGTGTATAAACGAGTTGAGATACAATGGAAGTCTAGTAAAGGATATTTTGGATCACGTAAAAGTGAAAAATGGAGCGTTCTTTGGGAAATACTTCAATATTGAACATTTATTATAGAATATATACATGTTAAAAGACAAAATATGAATTATTTCTTTGATTTAGACTGTTTCTTATCGAATAATTTACCCCCACTAGCCACCTCTTTAGCATCTTGTCCCAATAAGTCAAAAAGAGCATCGTGAGTCTTTTCTTTGTCGTCTATTTCTTCTTTGGTCTCCTCAAAGTTTGAGAATCTCTGTTTAAATTTGTTGACTTTTCCTGTAGCATTAGGATCAGAAACAACCAAATCAGATCTATGTGGATTCCATAAGACACTATTTCTCTGATCATTAATCATTCTTATTTCATCTTTGGGAGCCTGTGACCTTCTTTTTATCACAGACCCATCGCTTAATTCTACTAATGTTTCAAACTGATGAAAGATTGCAGGTCTTGCTTTACCCATTTTTATCTTTCTCATGACTCTTCTATTCGATAAATGAACATCCCCTTTCATGGAGATGTTCCTTATGAAGATTCTGTTCAAGGACATATTACTAAAAGATACAGCAAATTATTTATGAAAATTTCTACCGAATGCGAATCTGAGAAATTGTATTTTCGAACTTGAGCTCACAATTTTATATTGAAAAACCTGCTATATTTGAGTTGGTGTAGACATAAGATTCCGCTTTGGTCGTTTGAACAAGACCATGATGGAAATCATATACGCTTAGATGATTAAAATGGTCGTGTGTTAACCGTTAATGCATATTTGCACTATCGCATGTATGATGAAAAACTTTTTGAGAACAGAACGAATCTTGAACTCAAATGGCGTTTTCATCTCAAACACCCACGATAGTTGTGTTGAAAGAAGGGACTGATACTTCTCAGGGTAAAGGCCAAATAATCAATAACATCAATGCCTGTTTGGCAATTCAGGATACTTTGAAGCCAACATTGGGGCCATTTGGATCCGATATATTGATTGTCTCATCCAACGGCAAAACAACTATTTCGAACGACGGAGCTACCATTTTGAAATTATTAGATATAGTTCACCCAGCTGCTAAGATGTTAGTTGATATATCCAGAGCACAAGATGCAGAGGTTGGAGATGGAACCACTTCTGTGACTATTCTCGCGGGAGAATTGTTAAAAGAAAGCAAATCATTCATAGAGGATGGAATTTCATCAAATTTAATAGCAAAGGGATTGCGCAAGGCCTGTGATCTTGCGGTTGAAAAGATTAAAGATCTTGCAGTAGAAGTCAAAAAAGATGACCCTGTTGAATTTCGTCAATTATTAGAAAGATGTGCCACAACTGCAATGTCTTCGAAACTCATCAGCCAGAACTCTCAGTTTTTTACAAAAATGGTCGTTGATGCTGTTTTAAGTTTGGATCAGGAATCTTTGGATGAAAATTTGATAGGTATCAAAAAGGTTGCCGGAGGATCTATGGAAGATTCTTTATTCATTGATGGGGTTGGATTCAAAAAAACATTTTCTTACGCTGGATTTGAACAACAGCCAAAGAAATTCCAAAATCCAAAAATTTTAAATTTGAATGTTGAGCTTGAATTGAAAGCCGAAAAAGACAATGCAGAAGTGAGAGTGGAACAAGTAAAAGACTATCAAGATATCGTTGATGCAGAGTGGAAAATAATCTTTTCAAAGCTTGAGGCAATTCATGCAAGTGGTGCAAACATTGTACTTTCGAAGTTACCTATTGGGGATTTAGCAACACAGTATTTTGCTGACCGAAACATTTTCTGTGCTGGTAGAGTGGCACCAGAGGATATGGATCGTGTTATACAAGCTGTAGGTGGAACTATTCAGTCAACATGTTCCAATATTAACGCAAACGACCTTGGTACCTGTGACAAGTTTGAGGAAGTCCAAATTGGATCCGAACGGTACAATTTGTTTAAGGGTTGTCCGGAAGCAAAAACATGTACTCTTATTTTGAGAGGTGGTGCAGAGCAAGTGATTGCTGAAGTTGAAAGATCATTGCATGATGCGATTATGATAGTAAAGAGGGCAGTGAGTCACAGTTCTATTGTTGCAGGTGGTGGGGCTATTGAGATGGAATTATCCAAATATTTAAGAGAATATGCAAGATCAGTCGCAGGTAAGCAACAATTGATTATAGCCTCTTTCGCAAAAGCTTTGGAAATCATTCCAAGACAGCTTTGCGAGAATGCTGGACTTGATAGCATTGAATTATTGAACAAATTAAGAAGCGTACACGCTAAAGGTGACGTTTCAGTGGGTATAGACTTTCACAAAGAGACCATAGGTGATAATATGCAAAGCTTTATTTGGGAACCATCCTTGGTGAAAATTAATGCTCTTGAATCTGCAACAGAAGCGGCAACTGTGGTGCTCTCCGTTGATGAAACTATAAAAAACGAGGATTCAAACGAAGGTAGGGGTAGAGGAGCATATTGACATTTCTGTAGTGCTCACAATGTAAGTTCAAAATATAATCACTTTTACGCGACGCGCTGTATGAAACACGAAATTGTATGAACCTTTAGGCGCGAAATTCATACACAACAAGGTTCATATATAATATCTCAACTGCTCTTCGTTTTTTAAAGCCAGTCAGCATGGATAGAACAAGTGAACGGAAAGAACCAGAGAGAAAACATTCTTCTTTCCATCATGTCAGATATAGAACTTATGACCCTATGTTGGAGCTTCTAGAAATCCAGAGCAGCCAAAAATTGTATGCTGAATATTCACAGGATATTTCAAAGTGTCTCTCTGTTCTAGAGGCCAGCAGCTCTGCTAATACGTCCATGATAGATTTGCAGCCCGAAATTCAGTGGTTCATGAGGCCTTTTCTTCTTGACTTCTTGATAGAACTTCATGCTTCATTCAAGTTACAACCTCAAACATTGTTTCTTTGTGTGAATATTATCGATAGATACTGCTCCAAAAGAATTGTATTCAAAAGACATTATCAGTTGGTTGGATGCACTGCCCTTTGGATAGCTGGAAAGTACGAAGATAAAAAAAGTAGAGTTCCAACATTGAAAGAGCTTGCCATGATGTGCCGCAATGCATATGATGAAGATATGTTTGTTCAAATGGAAATGCATATTTTGTCTACTCTTGAGTGGTCACTCGGACATCCTAACCTAGAGGACTGCTTACAGCTTGCGATGTCAAGCAGTGGTATTGCGTCAGATTCGACTCCTTATAAGTATAATTCTTTTTCTAAGGGTTCATCATTGACTTCTGCTGTTACAGCTATTGGTAGATTCCTTTGTGAAGTTTCCTTGTACAATAGGGAATTCATGAATGTACCGACCTCAACGGTATCAGTGACTGCTAATCTATTGGCATGTACAATGCTACAATTACCTAATGCATCGTCGTATTTGCAGCATGTTATGACCAGGCATGAAAATAGAAAAGCTGACCAATGTGACGAGAATTCAGAGAATAAAGCCCCTGAAGTTGAGGGACCGTTCTTGAGCTCCTTTGATGAATACGTACTCAATCAGATAAGGCGGTTGTCTATGTTGTTCGTATTGCAATTATCCAACATAACAGAAGTCTTATCCAAAAAACATGACGAACTTGGCGTGATACAAGTTGTTCAAAACTTCAACAAAAGGTACAGCAATATAATAAAGGTCGTTCATCAAAACAAAGAATTGATAGAGGTACTGCCGATAGAAGACTTCGGAAGGGGAAATTTGGCTGTAATATCAGATCTGATTTTGCAATTATCACATTACCCCAAGAAATGCTATGAACGAGAGACTCCAGTCACGCCACCCTCCGCATCGTCACAATTTTCAATTTTCTCCAATAGTAGCTCTTATTCTTATGGAACACCGATGAAACAATCCAATTTCATGTCTGGCTGCAAAGACGATTCAGAGAATTCGCCTGTTCGGAACTTCGCTCAGAGCAATTGGTCATCACCAACTCCACCACAAATGCATACTTGAATCAAATTCACTGATCATGAAAATAAAGCATTCAGTTCTTCATACATCTATAATTGAATATAATATTTATAATAAAAATTCTCATGTGTATACAATCAAGAGTATATCCCCTGGGTAAGCAACTGAAACTGATCATAAAGCCTAGTGTAAACACTTCCTAAACTTTTACCAATTAATGATACATCCACAAAATTTTCGGAATCTTCATCTGTCAAATCAATTTGCAATCTCTGTTTTAGAAGAACACTAGTGTGTGCCCCATTCTTAAAACACGGCAAACTGGAATCTTTCAGCATGATACTGACAAGATTTATAAGTTGATCGCAATCTTTTTTCAAAGCTAAGAAACAGTCTTTGCACAAAGATCTAAAAGTTTTAAAAGCGTCGCCATCAAATCCTCCAAGCACCTCAACATACTCTTGAGTAAGTTTGAAAGGTGCAGCTTCGAATCCCACACTACCAGGGGAGTTGGACAAGAGGAAACCGAAATCTATGTGTATGATATGGCCTTCGTTATCCAACATTATATTTCCGTTATGGCGGTCCTTAATTTGCAATACATAGCATATGATTGAGTATGCTGCAAGACTGCGAGCAAAATTTAATTGTGCTCTTTTATACTTGGCAGATTTTTCATCGCCATATACTTTCACGAAATAATCTTTGATGGAGACTATGGTTCCTTTAGGATTCTCCTCATTATCAATTGTTATTTCTGTCAATGACTTTTTGATGGAGTGAATCGACATTGCATTGTTGATCGTCTCAACCAATCCTGAATTAGCACTGGTTACAAGAATCTTCATGTCTTTAACCCAAACAGCAACTCCTCGTGCTTTCCAAATTTTCGAGATAAGAGATATCAATTGACAGGCAAACGCTTCTTGAGGAAGGTCATCACCATTCTTAGCGATAACTGAACATAGATCCCAGTTTTTTAAATGTCCAAAAATGCTGGACTTCCGTATACGATCTTTCTTAGTCTGCCAATCCTCTCCTAATTTAAAGTCATTCTCAAGTTTTCTTGCTCCGGCATCAGGTATTTGTTGCCCAATGTTGACGCTATCGATTTCATTGATCTCTTCATATCGGATGTTTTCGAACTTGTCTTGCAATTGCTTCATTGATTCTATTATGCGAGATTTTATTTGTGCAGCTTGTTCGGAGTTTGACTGCCCGGAGACTTCCAATTGTCTAAGCATTACAGCAGCAATTCTCATCTGAGCAGAGAGATCCCTGGTTGAAAGATCCTTTTCATAAGGCAGGGACAACTGGGGACTTCGTTGGGTATTAGCGTTACCGCCTGAGGCAATGTTCACCCTGTTGGGTCCAAGTTGCTTGACAATGAAGTGTTTCTGATTGGCTAGGGAAACCATCGACGTATCTCCCAAATCTTCCTCTTGCTCATCCGTATTGGGTCCTTGGACCAGAATTGCTGGTGTTTTGGATTCCACATACCTCGGTTCATTAGTGGATTTGGACATATTCTCGAAGATAATGGATCTATTATGTTCAGTTTCCGGGTCAAAGTCCATTTCCTCGCTGAGATACTCTATGAGGAGCAAGAAAGGCACCCTTTCAGCCGAGTTGAGGACACATGCCTCGTTGATATTCAATTTCAATATTCTATGAAATCTTTTGTTAATTTGTGAGCTTCGAGGGAGAAGCTGGGGTATATCAATTTCAGAAGGAAGAAGAGAATTGTTAATGATGGCCAACTCTGCTCTCAAAGACGTTAAACGGGCCTCTTTCGGCACCTGAGACAACCTTACAGAGATGTTCTGTAGTGCCATCACAAATTCAGTCTCTTTTTTGAAATAATTTACATGAAGATACTTGACTTTTTGTTCGGGTGTCATTGATCGTAGCTGTCTTTTCCCTTGTGGATGGCCATCGGATCCATTCTCTGCTGATGCGAACGATAACGTCGAACTATTTGATAAAACTCGATATAAATCCAGATCCCCAGTTTCAGATTCGTCCCCTCGTCTCAAGTCGGGCAAAGAGTATGACAACATCGATGGCAACATTTTCGATGTTGAACTCGTTTTCACGATCTCCTCTTCCGACCTTCTGTTACTACTATTCTCCGACTTTTTGGACCTTATGGTAGTATTGATCTTAATTTCTCGATCCAAAAGTTCAGTGTCTGAGTGGCTTGCACTTGAGTCCTCATTTTTCAACGCAGTTGAGACATTCATTACTCTGCTTCCCTCGGAACGCCGTGACAGATAGGAAATCCTTTCAGGAGACATTGAGTGCGTGCCGTTCCTATTTCTGATGGTATTATTGTTTGTTAGGGATTTATGAAAGTTAGCCAATTTGAATAGGAAGGATTTCCTTTGCTTAGACTGAGAGACAATCATTGGTCTCGAATACGAAACTGACACAGGTAAGGCGAAAGACATGGCTAAGCTTCCTGACAAAACCATAGCAGGATGTATGTTCTCTCTGAACTTGACAATTTCGAGCAGTTTGTGATTCTCGTGATTGAACATTATGTTTTGTATATCATTTATGAATGAGCGAACAACATGAAACGAATAAGAATCGGGACTATCCTTCAATTCGAATACATAACCCTGCAAGCACCAGAATGTTATCAAGCAAAAGTGTGGATACTTGATAGAGTAATCCAACAAAAAGTCTAAAAGAGCCATTGAATCCGTTTCGAAACTAACCATCAATTGAATGAATTGGGGAATATAAAATTCAAGTTCCAGGTAGCTAAATTCCCGAAGCTTTTGGACAATCAAGTGTGAAACGCCGATGTTACGGAAGTGCTTGCTCAAAAGTTCGATACACAGCAAAACATTAGCTGAGTGCTGCTTTATTTGTTCTAAGAGCTCGTCCGACTCCATATTGACGATCATTTTAACTTAAACTCTAGAAGAAATATTTATGGGTGCGAGGTCACGTGATCATACAACAGTGAAGAAAAACTTGCATAGTAAACATCAAATATAAAAATATCTAAGAATTAGAAACAGACGAACTTTTCAATTTTTTTTGAAAGCAGGTATATGGAATTTCTCCTCAAATTTCTGTCCTGGCAAAATGGGCAAAATTTCGAACACCTTTTCTGTTAACTTCTCTGGTTCATCCGATAAATCAAGATTCTTGTAAATCAAATACTCTAAATCTTGATTATCTTGGTCTTCTAAAGCGACTGGTTGAAAAATTTTAGGGTGAAACGATACACCGTCTTCTAATCTCTTCTTAGCAAGTCGCCTTTGGTCTTCTTCAACCTTTGATTTCTCGGTTGTGGCATCAATGTGATCTCTTCGACCAAGAGCTTCAATTGTCTGTTTCCAAAGTTTTTGAGATTCAAACTCCCATTGCTGATCAAGTGGCTTCACTTTAGGTTTCAATGGCACTGTGTTCAGTGTATCGTAAAAAACTTCTTTCTTGTTCGTTTTCATGTCGGTTATGTACATTATCTCATTCCATTTGCCGCTTAAAGAATACAAAACCTCACCTGTCTTAGAACACTTGACAGTCCCTTCGATCGCGTCATAGGCCCCACTTATGAATCCTTTCGTTTTGAATTCTATATCAGCTTCATATCCAGTTTTCGGACATTTGACGTACATATGGTCACCCAACTCATATCTCAATTTGCCGAATAGAATACCCCGGCAATAAACATTGGGTTGATTCATGAAGTACTTTTCATTATCTCTGGATCCGAAGGTAACATGAGCCCAACCCTCCATCATAGCCGCAGAGGAATTACCCAAAAATCTTGATTTGGGAATGACGATCCCATCTACTCTGATTTTTTGTTCCGGTACCAAATAAAAATATGAGGATTTGGGGGGATGATGAGAAGTTTGTTCCGAAATATAATAAGCTTTATTATCAGATGGAAGATCATCCCAATAACAAGTAAATATTTCTCCCAAAACAGGATTCAACGGCTTTTTAACAGCTTTTGGAGCAATGTGCCATGAAGCTAAATACCATTTGAGGACAACAATGAATCGTTCTAAATCGTCATCGACATCATTGGCCTCTAGAAGCAATTCAGGAATCTGGAAGAAGTTGGTTATTCTTTCCAACATCGATTTTTTCTCAAGTATAAATGTTGGAAGAGTTATTTTCGAAAGATCACAACCAGGTCTTAGTTGAGCGATAATGCCCATAAGGATTGATTGACCTTCATTGTCCATCTCATCGATATCGTCTGTATTACCTTTGGAGTCCACCATTTTCTTCATAGATGAAGTTGAATCGGTGTCATTGGTGCTTTTAAGCTTCAATTTATCCAACTTGGACGTCAAACCCATAGCCAAGCAATAAAACTCCTCTAAGGACAAATTCGATAATTTCGCGAATATCATCAACTTTCAATAAGTTCTAACTTCACATTCGAAGCGTTTTCTCATCGGGCTTTAAACAGCGTTTATACGGGGCTTTACCGTTCATCATCGTAAATATGTTTAAGATATGGCAGGATTTTCTGAACATACAGACAACTCTCTTCTGGTCGAAATAGAAAGGTTTTGACTAAAATATCTTCGTTAACTAGAGCGCGGAAAGTTCGACATAAAACAGTTTTAATGAATCACACAACTTATGGTGTTACGCCTCCTATTTCGACAGCGAATCCAACAACCAAGGAGCTTTCTCTAAATGACGCACTTATTGCAGAATTGCGAAACCGTGGTTCCTTTGAAAGCGAAACAGAGACAAGGAGAAGAGTTGAAATTTTGAACATCTTGCAAAAGCTCACCCAAGACTTAGTCTATTCTGTTTCGAAGAAAAAAAATATGAGCGAAGGAATGGCAAAAGATGCAGGGGGTAAAATATTCACTTTCGGATCTTACAGATTGGGTGTTCATGGTCCGGGATCCGACATTGACACACTTGTGGTCGTCCCAAAGCACGTAAGTAGAGCCGACTTTTTCGAGACTTTCCCTAAATTATTACAAGAAAGATCTGAATTAGAAGAAATTCAACCTGTCCCAGATGCTTTTGTTCCCATAATTAAGATGGAGTTTGGTGGTATCTCGATCGACTTGATCTATGCAAAATTGGACCTTGCCAGGGTTCCAAGAGATTTGAAGTTGGATGATAAAAACTTATTGAGAAATTTGGATGAGCGTGACTTAAGATCCCTCAATGGAACTCGTGTAACCGATGAGATTCTCACCTTGGTCCCGAAGCCCACTGTCTTCAAGCACGCGTTGAGATTCATAAAGATTTGGGCCAAACAAAGGGCTATATACGCAAATGTTTTTGGCTTTCCTGGGGGAGTTGCATGGGCAATGTTGGTTGCAAGAATCTGTCAACTATATCCTAATGCTGTGGGAGCTGTCATAATTGAAAAATTCTTTCAAATATATTCTCAATGGAGTTGGCCTCAACCCGTGTTGTTGAAGCCAATCGAGGATGGCCCACTTCAAGTTCGGGTTTGGAATCCAAAGTTATATCAGCAAGACAGGTTGCACAAAATGCCCGTGATCACGCCAGCTTACCCCTCGATGTGTGCAACTCACAACATTACAAGCTCCACCCAAAAAATAATCATGGAGGAGTTCGACCGGGGTAATCAAATAATGTCAGGGATCAGAAGTGGTACGACAGATTGGTCTGCATTACTAGAGAGACATCGTTTTTTTTTTCGATATAAGTTCTATCTTTGTATAGTGGCATCGTCAAGAGATTCATATCTAGAGCATATAAAATGGGCCGGATTCGTTGAGAGTAAAGTTCGGCTATTGGTGCAAAAGCTAGAAATCACGGAAGGGGTTCTGGTTGCACATCCTTATATTTCTGAATTCGAAGACACTTTCAAATGCAAATCCACAGAGCAGATGGATAAAATTCTTATTGCCTATGGAACCCATGAGATGGATGCAATAAAAGACCTAGACAAGGTCCAAGAACCAAATAAAAAGCCCATGACCATTGAAGATATGCCTATCAGCTTAACAAGAATGTATATCGGGTTGGAGATAAATTTGCACGCAGGTGCTACTAAGAAACTTGATTTACAAAGGCCTTGTGCTGAGTTCTACTCAATTTGTAAAAGCTGGCCTTCGTTCAATGATGGAGTTCATTCAATTCAAATCAAAAATGTGAAGCTCTATGACCTTCCTGATGACGTTTACGTGGAAGGGGAATCACGGCCCACCAAGATCTCTAAGCGTAAGAAGGGTTCCTCGAACGGAGACCTGAATAAAAGAGCAAAGACGTGAATGAAGGTAGTTCATTTTTATAAATCTATCAGGCTCAACAGAATCATGAATCTCCAATTTTTAGTTACTAATTTGTGTCCCAAATAGAAAACAACAACCACGATAGCACCAAGATAATTTTGGAAAAAATGTTTTGCGTCGGGAGTTTCAGAACCAATTGGGAACAAGGCAATCCAGAATTGTGCTATCAAGACCAAGATAAGTAGAACTATTGAATAAACTGAACCCCAAATCCCGGTAATAGAAGTAAATACTAAATCTTTCGTATCTTTGTGCTGTACTTTCATTGCCATTCTGAATCTAATATGGCATAGTCCTATGTTGAACCACAGAAAGATTGTCAGCAATCCACTTATACTCAATAACCACCCAAACACCTCTTCGTGATCTTTATAGGCACTCAAGAAACATAAGAGACCAAACACTCCTGAAAGTGCCAAACCTCCTAAAGGTCTTCCTCTTTTATCCACGTAGGCCAAAATCTTTGGTGCTAAACCTTGTGCTCCAAGACTTTGTATAGTCCGTGAACAACCATAAACGGCTGAGTTTCCAACAGATATCACTGAAATAAGAATAACGGCATTAAAAATTGACGGCAAAACAGATATCTGGGCATTCTTAATGGCAATAACAAAGGGTGACACTGAAGAACCAGATCCAAACAATTGAGCCGAGTTATAAGGAACAAGTAGTCCCACTAAAGTTAATGTCAAGAAGAAAAAGACGAAAACTCTCCAGAAAACTTGTCTTATGGCCTTAGGAAGGGTCTTTTGGGGATCTTTCGACTCACTAGCAGCCAAACCAACTAATTCAGTCCCAGCTAAAGAATACAGAGCAGTAACAAATACAGAGCAAACACCTTTGAAACCATTTGCAAATGGGCCAGGGTTCTTCCAGTATCGATCGCCGATGAATTCATGAGTTGGTCCTCCTCCACACACCAATACTACACCCAAGATTATGAAACCAATCAAAGCAACAACTTTAAATAATGCTAAAATGAATTCTGCCTCCCCGTAACCTTTGACACCAAACAAATTAATTACAAGGATCAAAAGATAAAATATAGCCACCCAAGCTACAGGATTGATGGTTGAATTCCAATACAGGATACATATTGCAGCTGCAACCAATTCCAATGGTAAAACGATTAGCCACATCATAGCATAATTCCAACCAACTGCAAAACCCCAAGAAGAGTCAACAAATCTCGTTGCATAACTCGAGAACGAACCGCTCACAGGAAGGGCAATACAAAGCTCTCCCAAAGCATGAACAATATTGAACACCATAGTACCTATTATACCCCATCCAATTATGAGAGCTGCTGGACCACCAGTGGCTAATGCTGAACCAGAACCTATGAACAAACCTGTACCGAGAGTTCCTCCCAAACTTAACATCTGGATGTGCCTGTTCTTCAAGTCTTTCACCAAAGGAGACTCTTGCACTCCTTGGTTGGCTCTCTCTATATCATTTAAATTGTCATTACTAGTATGGAAATCATTAGCCTCGCTTCTTTTGAACCCATCTTTGAAACTAGACCACCAACCATTTTTCGAACTCTCTGAGCTTTCAGTGGTGCTTACTTTAAAGCTGTCGGAGTCGGTTTTTGAGGTTGCCTCCATTACTACTAGAGGATAGAATCAGCTAAGTTTAATTTGAACGAATGCCACTGATGACACCTGCGTCAACCGGACAAAAATGTGTCAAATTACCGTATTGAGCGTTTTTTGCAGACCAAAAGAGCGATGTGCAGGGTCGCAGTCCTTATAGAGGAGGCGTAAACGTTCACTTTCTTGGAACTGGCAACTAATAGAGAGCTTGAACCCGGCATAAAGGGTGAAAAATTTTCACCTTCTAATAACGCCTTTCGTTCCAAAGTGTCAAGAATGGATCGAGAAACATCATGTAGCTCAAAGTGTCTTGATCATCTCTAAAACAAAATAATGCATGTGTGAAATTAGTAGACAAAAAAATAACTTCAATGTATTGATTGAATATTTGATTTACAGGGAGCCAGCTCTCCTTATATAATGTCCCGGCTACGTTCGCTTATTGACGGAACCATGAGCCTCACGTCCTAAAGGAGGAACCAATATGCAGAAAACAAAACTAAAACAGACATCAATACGGTGATTCTACCTTGGTGTGTCGTAAATAACCACAAGCTATTGCCTATTATGCTGTCAGACAATGGAGTTATTAGATGGCTTGTTATTCGATCTCCCAACGTGGACTTCACATATATCTGCGTGGGACCGCTAGCCGTATCGACGTAACCCACTGCCGAATTCTTTCTATGAAAATGATCGATGACTTGATCATTAGGCAAAATCTTCAAATATCCCGTGTCAGAAACAATGCTCTGAGGAGGCTCAAAAGGTATGGTAATGGAAAGATACACGGGTAAATGGTCCGAGGTGAAGACGTTATTCAAACAGTCATACTTGTTGATCCTTGGTAGCTCTTTAGTAGTAGTGTTTTTGAAAAATGAACTGTTATACGTGGACTGATAAAGAATTCTATCACACCAAGATGGGGACCTATTACTCTTATAAATTGCACAGCCAACATTCAATTTGTATGTGGGCTGGAAATTAATGCATGCCTCAGTGAACCCCATGAATACTTCGTCGTTTCTGATGCATTTACTGAGCTCGTCATATTCTTGCACGAGATCTTCGATCGCATCCGAATGTGAATCAGAAATGGTTTGGCCTTGTAAAGACAACAATCTTTCGACTGTGGCTTGTTCATCCGCAAGACTCTTTACGGTTCTATAATTTAAGTCCCCCATGAAGAACGAATGAGATTTGGGCTTTAAAAAACTGAAACCATCACCAAAGTCAAGAGATCTCATGAGCTTGAGAACCTGAGCGTTCCTTTTGGAACAATAATACTCTCCTTCATATGCACACAAATGAGCAGTGGCAAAGGTTATGTCAATCGACTCAGAAGAGCCCACCAAAGGTCTGAATTTGACTCTTGTGCCGACTGCTCCTTTCAAAGACGAATAAAAATAGCCACATGAACTTGTTGCATGTTTGACATTTATAATTTGCAGAGGATAAGGAGTTAGTATTATGAGACCATTGGCGCCCTTGTGAACCATATCAACGGTCTGAAAGCCCTTGTGATACCATTCAGATAAAACTTTCAGTATACACTCGTTGAATCGTATAAAAAGCTTGTTTGAAACATCTTCAAAGCACCCTTCCATGATGGAGCAAAACTCTTCTAATCCGAAGACATAAAAATTGGCCAATGTTTTGGGTAAGACTTTTTTCAACTTCGGTACGAATGAGCTTTCTTCTATGCCTGCTTTACCACAGTTGAATGTGAGAAGGAAAAGTTCAACTTCTTTGTTAGACATTGTAGCAATCGTAATAAATCTCTAAAATTCGCAGATTTCATATATTTAACAGATTTAGGTATTTCAAACGTCAATGTCTCATTTCATCGAGACACAACGAGCTAGGCTTGAGGAAATCGATAATCTCAGACTAGCGACCAGCAAGAGATTTCGAAAGAACCCATCATTAATCCCACATTCTATACGACAGAAGGATGACGTTCTTTCAGCAAAGGATAAACCATCGTTCAAGCAAAATATAATCCAGGCTCATGAATTGAAAGTTTTCAGAGATCGGTACGAGGTTATCAAAGATCAAATACACAACGTTTCGGCTGACATTTTGTTGGAGTCTCTTGAAAGAGTCACAGACGTGGAGCAAGACTTCAAGTTGTTTGATCGATTGATCGATGAATACAAGAACAATAATACTTATCAGCCCATCGATCGAGATCTCAAGTCAACTTATTCCATGTATTCCAGCGCCCCAATGAATGGAACAAAGACGACAAAGAAGGGTAAGATGAAGGTGAAAAGACGCCACATTATAAGTCAACAGGCTCTGAAGTTTGTTGATGTCGATAATTTATTCACACCAGATGAGAGACATGGCTCGAACGTGGATATGAAAGGTTTGCATAGGATGTACAATTCCATCGTCAACAAGAATGTCACATACATTGAATACTTGAGGATTTTTGACAATTTCCCGTATAATGACATCAAAGATAGTGTCAATTACGAAATCTACATCAACGATTTATTTGAATACTTATTTGGGTTTCTCGAAAGGATAAGACCGTTGGACAAAAACGAAGACGTGCTTGCTGGTGTAGACGAAGAAAAGAAGCCAGATCCCACTGCCAATGGTACCAATGACCAGGATGAATTGTACTGCGCTGCATGCGACAAGACATTCACCAAGCTGAGTGTCTTCAAAGGGCATCTCAATGGTAAGAAGCATCAGAAAAACTTGAATAAAGCACCTCAGCATACAGCAATCAGAAGCCAAGAAGCAAAAATCAAGGCAATTGCTAAAGAGATCAAGAAAGTAGTGGAAGATACAATCACCAACATAGAGAGGCAAGAAGGTATGACTGAAAGAGAAAGAATGATCGAAGCATCAGAAATGGCGGCAGATGAATCCGATTACACAACAGCGCAATCCGAGTCTTCTGACGGAGAAGAAAATGAACTATCGGAGGATGAAGACAAAGATATGTTCAAGGATCTTCCAATCGGGCCTGATGGAACACCCATTCCATTCTGGCTCTTCAAACTCCAAGGGCTTCATAGGACGTACAACTGTGAAATCTGCGGGAACATAGCATATCAAGGAAGAGTCAATTTCGAAAAGCATTTCAGCTCAGTTAAGCATCAAAATGGGCTCAAGATGTTAGGAATTGAGTCCGACAAGATGACGATATTTTTCAATATAACCTCGATTGACGAGGCCATTGAACTCTGGAAAAATATGAAACGGAACGAACGGCTCAAGCAGGGCGAAATAGAAGATGCCATAGAAGTAGAAGATGAAGACGGTAATGTCATGACAGAAAGAGATTATCTCCAGTTGAAAAAACAAGGCATCATATAAAGCATTTTATAGATAAAGATGAGATCGCATTGAAAAAATTACTGTTTGAAGTACAGTTTTGTATGATCAGAACTCTCCATAAACGACTCTTAAGAATGACAGAACATGTAGGAATTGGAACCAAAAGAGCCGCAAGCGAAGCACCAGAAGAAAAGAATCCCGTTTGGAAGCAAAAGACTCGAGATAGTAATGGTTTTAGGGTCAGACAACAGGATATCGACAAAGGAACCCTAACTGCGTATGAACAATTGGGAGGCGATAGTTACAAGGATCTGACCAACACAATAGCAGAAAAGAAAACCATACATGAAGAAGAAACAGAGGGAGCCAGTTATGTCATTGATGGGCGGCTCAGAAAGGTTCCACCATACTTTTTCACCTATCTTACTTATTGTAAGTTGAGATGGAGAGATCGTAATCTACTCGATATCTTTGTCAACGAGTTTCGTGACAAGGATGCTGACTTCTATAAGGAAGCTATTGCCTCTGGGCAAGTCACATTGAACAAGAAAGCAGCCAATCTTGATTCAGTGGTACGAAATGGAGATTTAATAAGCCATAGGTCTCACAGGCATGAGCCTTCTGTCAGTTCCAAACCAATCAAAATCGTATTTGAAAATGACGATATAATAGCCATCGACAAGCCATCTGGGATCCCAGTCCATCCAACCGGTAGATACAGGTACAACACGATCACCAAGATATTTCAGCACGAGATGGGGAAAGTGGTTCATCCTTGTAACAGATTAGATAGACTCACAAGCGGATTGATGTTCTTGGGGAAAAATGCTAAAGGGGCAGACGCCTTTGTGCAGCAGATCAAGGATAGAACCGTGAAGAAAGAATACATTGCCAGGGTAGTGGGGCGATTTCTGACCGAGGAAATCACTGTTGATAAACCTTTACTCACATTATCACCTAAACTTGGGCTCAACAAAATCGACGAAATTGACGGAAAAGACGCCAAAACTGTGTTCAAACGTATCTCATATGACGCTAAATCAAACACTTCGATCGTAAAGTGTTTGCCTATGACCGGTAGAACTCACCAAATTAGAGTTCATTTACAGTATTTGGGGCATCCGATAGCTAATGATCCAATTTACTCTAGCAAGTTCATCTGGGGTGAAAGCTTAGGCAAAAACAACGAGGCTGATTATGACAAGATCATCAAAGCGTTGGATAGAGTTGGAAAAGACCGTGCGGTGTCGACATGGATACACCCCGAAGAAGACGGAGAAATTCTTCTGGGTCAGAAGTGCTCTATTTGCAAAGCTGATCTTTACACGGATCCCGGCCCAAACGATCTCGAACTCTGGTTGCACGCCTATAAGTACGAAGCCTCAAATAAGTCTTGGTCGTATCAAACAGAGTATCCCGAATGGGCATTCAGTTCCCAAAGACAGTTTTTGGAATTGGCTATTTCTGAAGCAGAAAAGTGTGGAGAGACCCAAACCCAGTTCAATGTGGGTGCTGTGCTAGTGTACGATGGAAAAGTGATCGAAACGGGACACACAAGAGAACTTCCGGGAAATACACATGCTGAACAATGTGCATTGGATAAATACAAGAAACGAACTGGTCAGGTTCCACCAAAGGGCACAGAATTATACACCTCGATGGAACCATGCACTTTCAGGTTGAGTGGCAATCTTCCATGTGCTGATCGGATTCTTGAAACTGGAATCACCACCTGTTTTGTTGGAGTTGTTGAACCAGACGACTTCGTTAAGGAAAATAGTAGTGTTAAGAAGTTGAGTGAACATGGAATTGAATACATCCACATTCCAGGATACGAAGAGCAATGCTTAGAGATTGCTAAAAGAGGTCATGACAAGAAAACATGACGTGTAAATAGTCGTAATATTCATTAGCATCGTTATTAATTGACGTTATTGTCTTTCGTTTTCGGGGTCATTTTGCTCATCATTGTCATTGAAGGAATGGATATCGTTTTCGCTTTCTTGTCCATTTGCAATTTCGTTTTCACTCTCAGGTCCAGTTTCATATTCATTTTCAGTTCCAGTTCCATTTCCATTTCCAGTTCCATTTCCAGTTCCAGTTCCATTTTCAAGTCCATTTCTTTCGTTTCCACCATGCTCGGTTTCATTTTCGTCTTCACTGTCGGTGAAGACTATTGCAACCTGTTTCGTCGAGTAAACAAAAACATCTCTCCTGTTTCTAGTGTTTTGCCCAGAGTCCAGTTCTGGGACTGTTGAACGTTGATGTTCAACATTATGGGACGACTGGGCATGGAATCTATTGCTATCAAAATTTGTTAGTTGAATGTCGTTGGTTTGCCTGTATTTACCATTACCAGCAGGTACAACAGGAGATGTCGTTGCAACAGAAGCCGAACGAGGAATGGCAAAACCCGTGGCTATAATAGCGTCTGCCACATCGATAAAGATTCTTCTAGTTCTATTGTAGGAGGCCTGGAATTTCAGGCCTTTGGTGATGTTATTGCTATTATTGTGTGAGCGACGATTGACATGCTTTCTTCTGCGTTGCAGAATGTTAGTTTGATCATTTCCACCATTGTCATTATCATCCTCATGATCGTTATCATGGTCCGAATCCTCTTGTTCAACGAAAAGGTCGAGCCCGTCGAGCTCATAAAGCTCATCTTCATAGAAACTTCTCCCCAAAACACCCTCTTTCTCTTTAGATCGCATGATCAAATTGAACTTATTACACCATTCCCAAGGAATCACCACACAAACCACATAAGTTACCACCGAAAAGATTTCGGAAAGTTCGTAAACAAAAGCATTGGCCACATCAGCAATGAAGAAAGCCACAGGTCCATAGATCACAACAAATGTAAAGAGGGTCAAAAGCCAGATTCTTCGGTGGGCCAAGATGATATTCAACTTTAACAACAAAAACACTGTGATCAACGACGCATAGCAAATAGCCATGGCCGTGCGAGTAAGGTATACGAAAGTTGGCATAATGTCACCAGCTTCACTATTAACGGTGAATTCATAGAACTTAGTGATTGCCCAAATTATCTGGGAAGAAAAGCTAGTCGTAAGACCCGCAACCAAAGCCAATCGTTTATCAGCCTGTCTGGAGAATAGTCTCATGATGACCTGGACCTGGTTGATTTGGAGAAGCAAAACAGCGATAAAATCAATAATGTTCAAGTATAATTGGTTATTAATGGTATCGAGCAACAAGGTCCCACATAGAAAATTTCCGTTTTGCTGCACATGGAGCCCATAGATGGATCGGACTATGATAATAAGAAGGAACACAGATGACAAAATGGTCGACGACTTCAATATTACCGAGGGTTTGATGGTATAACTGGTCAAGACAAATAATGTCAAAAACCACGTAATCACTGCCAGTGCTGATATTGAGTATATGATCGGCACAAAGCTGTATTCAAACGACCCCTTGCTGTTGTGAAGAGTGAATGCTCTCCAGGACTCGGACACAATGGGCAATGTTTGGGCTTGAAGATCACCAAGTTTCCCACTTTCAGTGGTGACCATCGGTATAGCATCCAAATAACATTTCATACGATAGGAAGCACTCTCAATGAAAACCGGGCCAAGTCCCCTGGGAGAAAACAAAACACCCTCAGGGAGCACTATTCTATCGCAAGCAGGAAATCTCTGCATGGTCCATAATGTGTTTCTCCAACTCATCTTGGTTAGTTAAAAGCCAATGGTGCGAATATCTGACAATTATCGTTTAAGCAGTTCCAGGAAAAGTGATTAATTCCGTTAAGAAGACGCTGTTGAAGATGGGAGTGGACAACAATGGTAGATCCGCCGAGTCCAGAAGCAATGGGAATCATTTGGAAGTACGCAGCGGAGGAAATCACCAGCGCAACGATTCAGGGTATTCGAATAATTATTCGTTGTTAGACATGTATGGAGATTCCGAGGATGATGAACATGCTAAAATAACAGGGCGAGAAAACATCGAAATCGCTTCGAAACCGGTGGATGGCGATTGGGCAATTGGAACTGGGACGAATGATGATACAATAGTACGCAAAACAGACAAAGTGGCTAATGAACTCTTAATGACCAGAGATCGAGAACTGTACGTTAAGCCAATCAATAGCAGCACAATACCGGAGATTCTCAAAAGTAATTATGATAGATACGGCTTCAAGAAGGCTTCCTTGCATCAAAGTATCACCATTGAAGAGTATAATAAATGGTTCGTCAATTATTCAGAGTATGTGATCCACAAGAAGAAAACATGGCGGCTCTTGTTGAAGTCGAATGGTTTGCATCTTGCAACAGACTCTTCGATTCCCAAAAGGTTCCCACCAAAGTCAGACAAGGTTAAGAAGCTCATAAGGCGAGGGATTCCCGGGGAATGGAGAGGAAATGCATGGTTTTTCTACGCCGGTGGTCATGAAAAGCTCAACAAGAATATTGGCGTATACGACACGATTGTTAAAGATACAGCAGATATACACAACAAGGATACTGAGGTGATTGAACGAGATTTGAATAGAACCTTTCCCGATAATATCTACTTCAACAACTCGATCAACAATAATGGTCAAAGTCCTGCGATCGACACCCAAAAATCCAATAATAGCATGATCCAGGCTTTGAGGCGAGTGTTGGTAGCATTTTCCCACTACCAGCCGCAGATTGGGTACTGCCAATCGTTGAATTTCTTAGCGGGATTATTGCTTTTATTCATGAATGAAGAACGGTCCTTCTGGATGTTAGTAATTTTGACCGAGAGAATCATTCCAAAAGTCCATTCCCAGAACTTGGAAGGTGTTCATACCGATCAAGGGGTCTTAATGTTGTGCATAAAAGAATACATCCCACTGCTATGGTCCATATTGGGTAAGACTTTCGAAGGAGAAGTTCTTTCAGAGGACAAGATTCTCACCAAACTTCCTCCAGTTACATTGGTCACATCTTCTTGGTTCATGTCGCTTTTTGTTGGAATTCTTCCTATTGAGAGCGTATTAAGAATATGGGATATCATGTGGTACGAAGGGTCTAAGACGGTATTCCGGTTTTCCCTCACGTTATGCAAAACATGTCTCGATAGCCAAGAGTTTCAAAAATCAAACCCTAGTGACAAAAATACCGAGCTGGAACAGATTGAGTTGTTTCAATTCATGCAAAGTTTCCCCAAAACATTGATAGATCCCAACGTATTAGTGGACAATTGTTTCAAAAAGATAGGTGGATACGGCTTTGGTTCGTTGTCACAAGACGAGATCAATAAGTGCCGGGAATTTGTATCCAAACAGCGTCAAAAGATTCATAATAAGAAGAATTCGATGCTAGGCTCAGGAATGAATGAGCAAGAGCGCAAATTGTTGAGTAGCCAAGACGAAATCCATGATGTCTACGGATTCCACCGGTCTATAATGAGTGGTGTTGTATGGAACAACAACATCAGTAATAAGATGAAAAAGAGATTCAGTAGGAAGGGATCTAAAACTGGGTTAGATAAATAATAATTTCGCATTAATAGGAATTTTAAAAATCAATATATTTAACAAATACAACACACATATAGTTGAAAATGTATAAGTATTTAGTGTCACGGTGGATAGATCCCATAATCGGCGTGGGTCTAGGTGTAAGTGCCTATTACTTGCACGAAAGAAGAATCGAGCAACCACAAGGCAAGCGATTGAATACCATTATTGCAGAACGATGGACTAGGGCTAAATAACGATCTCATGAAATAAACACAATTAGTTTGAAATACTGTTCTTGAACAATCTGACCAAGGACCCTGCTCTCTCAGCACTACCAACATCCTCTTTAAGAATCAAAAGAATCTTATTCCAAGTCTCTGGGGCTATTGAAGATTCCAGCTCCATATCGGAAATCAAGGGGATACTTGGTTCGGGTTCGATTTTTACACCTGGCTGGGTCACCATGCACATAAGGCTTGTGCTTGGAAGATTCGACACAAGATCACTGTCCTTGACGACTTTTCCTTTGATCAAAAGCTTGACATGATGGGGTTTAACACCATGTTGAGTCAAATCTAAACTATCTATGAGATCGGTCTTGACACTGAAAATGCTATCGGTTTCATAAACACCATGTAATTCAGTCTCAAACTTAAAAGGGGGTTTTATGGACCGAAATTTTAAGGTTATGGAAGGGGATTTGGATGATCCACTGGGGAAAAGGCCCTTAACTGAGGGTAAAGATGGACCCAACGTACTCAATTTGCCGTAGTTTTTAGGTGCCTTGAACAGAGATTCGTCTTGCTTATCTGAAAGCGATAAGAACCTCATGTAAGAAGTGACAAATTGTTTTTGATCGACGTCAGTGGGCATTTTTTGTGTGTGTGTTAATTTTTGATCCGTTTGGTTTTTCACACATCATCCGCAAAAAATATTGACGATCAAATGAACTTCTTTAAGTCGTTTTCCAGTAATTATACGCCATTGTCGCAGGATGATGGAGCACCATTACCTCCGCCAGCCACAGAACCACAACAGAAGCCGTCCTTCAAAACCAGAATGCAAAAACTCAATCCGTTCAGGAACAGTTCTGTGTACTTGGAGGACGAAGATAATTACGTAACCTCCAATCCTGGGTACTTTGAATTGAGTAGATGGGACAGAATGTTGATTTTCGGACTCACTTTTGGTGGATCTGTGTGCTGCTACTTGATATGTATATTTTTGTTCCCGATCCTATCACTAAAACCTAGAAAATTTGCGTTTTTATGGTCGTTAGGTTCGATATTATTCTTGGTGAGTTTTGGTGTATTGCAAGGAGCAAAACCTTATTTGTTACACTTGTTCCTGTCAACTCGGATAATTTTTAGCGTGGTATTCATCACCAGTATCATCATGACGTTGGTTTGTAGTGTGGGTCTCAAAAGTACGTTGTTATCGATTGTTTTTGCTATCATTCAATTGATTAGTGCTATTTGGTACACAGTAAGTTACTTCCCACTCGGGAAACAAACGTTGAATTTGGCCAGTAGTGTGGCTCGGAGTCAAGTTGACACGTGGATCAGTAGTTAGGGCTGGTTCACAGCAAGGAACGATTACTTAAGATATGATAAATATAAAAAATTCAATATATCTAAAAATACTCTTCAAAGGACTCTTTATATGCACCAAAGTAAGAGTTTAATGCCATTTTGACTGCCTTCTTGATGGACTCATTCACAGATTCATCAGTGGAGATGGTTCTTGATAATTGGATTAACATGGTTTGCAATTGGTCAAACTTAATATCAGTTTTACCATTCCGGTTGAGAATGTTATTCAAACTTTTAAGGGCTTGTATACATAGGATGTATTTGGCTTTTATCAAGTTCAATTTGAAGGAAAGTTGACATGCAAAAATACTGGTTTTGGCTTCGGTTATAAAAGGGGATGTGAGTTTGATCAAATTTTCAATCAAATCTCCGTTGGAGTTATTAATCAAGTCATTTAAAAGCTTCGAACCCAAGGGATCTTTATCATCCTTTTCACTTTCCACTTTTGCAATCAACGACTCTTTTTGCTTAAGAAATTGTGCTTTAGCCTTCTTTGCCTTCTTATTGTTTTTCTTGATTTTGATCTCTTCATTTTCTTTCTCTTGTAATTTCTTTGCTTGTTGTTCCTCATAAATTTCAAAATACATTTCGCTTAGCCCTTTCATCACTCTGATGTAGATTGGGGTGGCATGTATTTGATCTTCCCATTGTATCGTTTTGAGGTAATCTCTAGGAGTACCACGTCTCAAACAATAGGAATGGAAATCAAATTGGTCATTAAAGAAAATGTCAAAGACTTTCACTACAGCCGTGTATCTCTTCAAAGCTAAACCTCTAAAAGTCTCAACTTTGTCCACTAAATCAGCAACAAGGGTTTCAGTTTCTGGAGTTTTTTCAACCTTTGAAAGTTCTTCCTTAGCCTGTAAGTACAATCTATGATAAGCTTCGGCACTTTCAGTCAAAAACCAATTGGCTTGCATGGTGTGCAAATCCTTACAACCATTGAAGGCCAAATCGTCTAATTTAGTGAACATGGAGATCAAATCCACACCCTCGTCAACATCGTTTGCTCTAAGATAGTATTTTGTTGCTTTCGTGTTGATGAAACGGTCTTGCAAATCCAAATTACGGCCTTCGTCCATTATTCTAGCAGCCTCATTGAGTTTTCCAAAATGCTTCGTGATCCTTGCTTTTAATATATATAATTCCACCAAAGTTGGTGAATGGTCAATAGCTTTATCAATATAGGAATTTGCTTTCTCTAAATCGTTCATGTAGAGATACAATTGAGCCAAAAAATACAAAGTCCACACAGTGATGGTAGGATCATAGTTATTCAATTGAGTCTCGTAAAATTCCTTTATGATTTGCTCAATAATCACCAATTTGTTCTTGTTTTTCAAAATGGGCTTAATGTTAACGAAAGTTGCGGGAATTCCTCTCTTCAATTGGCCCAAAATATACTCACTGGCCTTCTGTTTGAAAGCCGGATGGGTGGATGGGATGAAACTCAAGGGCAAAAATTTTGGAGGGTCAGCCTTTGGATAAAATTTAGCAAGATTCTCGTACAACTTAATTCTCATATCAATGCCCTTTTCATGGATTTCAAGACATTGTTCCAAGCTCTTGTAGTAGGAAGAATTGTCGGGATTACGCTGCAATAGCTTTCTATAGAGAAGTGATGCTTCTTTAAGGGAACCTAGGATATGTAAATATTTGGCCTTATATTCCAAATAAGACAATTGGTCCTTAATATAGTCTTTGTCTTGCTCCAAAGTATCCAAAGCTTTCTGGATATCACCAGTCTCGAAAATAATATCGTTCTTGTACAAAAGACACTCGCTTTGCTCGTAAGCATCTTGGTCTTGTAAATGGTCTTTGATAATTGACTCGATTTTGGTTAAAGTGGCAATGGCACCAGCATGATTTTTGTTCAAGTGAAGAGCAATAGCCGAGCCAGTCCAGTTTGCCCGGTATCCAGGCTGGAATTCCAAGTACGCTTGTCTGGACAGAACCAAATTCTTGTAATCTCTGATGTGAATTTGGGCACTGGCCAAATCTCTCAATATTTGTTTGTTGGGAGATCCGTTATCCACGGCTGCTTTCAACCATTTAGCGGCCTGTTCGTGGTTCTCGACGGTTCTGTAGTAGATTCCCGCCAAGTGGTCCACAATATAGTTGGAAGGATCCTTGCCCAAGCCCTTTTTTATGTAAGACTCGGCCTCTGATTTGTTGCCTATATGATGATTGATACAACCCTTCAAAGCAAGAGATTCGGCATGGTTGGAGTTTTTCTTCAAGTTAGCATCCACTAGCTTGAGTGCCTTCTTGTACTGCTTACTGTCATAGAGCTTCAACGCCTCATTGAACTGAGTGTCCTCTTTGTTTCCCAAGATCGGTGCTCTTTTTACAACCATGATTGTGAAGAAATTTTTCACCACTGCGAAAACAATTATGTTAACAGTACTGAGAACTGTCGACAAAGCATTCGACAAAACAGGCGACAAAACAGGCGACAAAGCATTCGACAAAGCATTCGAACAAAGCAGTCGATTGTGACGACGCTCCGCTTAGTACTCTTTCGTACTCTTTCTCTCGATCTCTCCGATATTCATCTCTTTGGGCCTGTTTTCTTATCGCAAATCGTGAAAACCTACTAATTGATCAATACATGCCAACAAAGCCAATCGAAGACCGAAATCAGCACATCTCACGGGACGGCAAGCAAATCTGAGGGTGAACAAGAGCCGGGAACGGACATCTGGCCAATCAATGCCATCCAACGTGACCGAAAACTATGGTCCTGACGCACTGGCAGTTCGGTTCGGGTCGAGGATTTTTGAATCCGAGTCTCCACATTTATCAACTACACCTTTGATCTTTTTTTTTCTTCAACTTTATCTTCAGGAGCAGAATGCAGAACATATTACCTGACGGGAGGTTCTCAGACAACCACATGGGCACAGATCCTCGGAAACGGATCAAGACTGCTTGTTTGAGCTGCCGGAGCCGGAAGTCCAAGTGTGATGGACATGCTACATGCTCTTCATGCTTATATTCCAATCGAGTGTGCGAGTATCCGGACTCGAAATCCATGAGAAAGAGAGGAAAGGGCAAGACCAACAGCAAGAAAGAGCTCATGCACATCAACGAAAGACTCAATGCCTTGGAGAGTGTGCTTTTGAGGCTTGCGAGTCATCTCGATAATGATAAGGAGGCTTTATTAAAGTCCGAAAATAGGGCTGGCAAAGAGGGTTCGGACAAACAGGCGGTTGAGCAGGCGGTTGAGAACGGCACTGAATCGACACCAGCGTCACTGGAGGCTTCCAAATCATGCTTTTTTGGTGCCCATAGTGCTTTTGCTATTGTATCGAAAGAAAGCATCAAATGGTTACGAAGAAAATTTCAAAACGATCGTCTTGTTTGTCCGTTTGAACGACTTCCCATCTTACTTGAAAACGCCCTCAAGTGCTCTACACAATGGTGGCTGAACCCCAAGTGTACTGAGACGATTGTTCAGTGTGGAAGAGAAGGGTATTTCCCATTTGAAGAGGATTTGGTGTACGAGATAACTCAGGTTTACGGAGCCCTGCTCATATTCTCGTTCTTTCTTGATGTGGACCAAATCAAACACTTGTTCAAGCTATACTACACGAAAAATCGGTACTTGTTCAAGTACAGTGAGTTGATCTTGATGAACACGTTTTTGGCAGTTTGTCTTCGAAATCGTCTTGATCCTAAGCAAGATTGTCTCTTGAGGTCCCAACACTCCAAATTAAGTCGGCTTACTGAGCAGGAGGTATATGAGTTGCAAGAATCGTGTTTCAATACGGCATTGTGTTATTACAATAGGGTTTGTTTTGATAGTGAGGGAGTCACCACTTTCCAGCTGTTGGTGTTGATGATTCTTTACGTTGGAACATATTATATCACCGACTTCCAGATAATGAACATGTTATCGTCGGTGTTGATCCGGTTTGCCCAGGATTTGGGTTTGAATAACTACATACATGGCCAGAGCAACATGCTGGCTCTGGAAGTGTCTGTTTTCCGAAAAATGTGGTGGTTCTGTCAGTTCATTGATATCAACTGCTGTTACAAATCGGGCCGTGTTCCGCTACTTGGGCCCAACGATATTCCATCGGTGAACACATTGGAAAATGAGTTTCAGCACTTGGGGCTTTCTTTTCCAGAATCGGGGCCTTATCCAATTCCATCGTTGGAAAAAACCGTCTATGGCATGACGATGGACCAATTATATTTGACCTACTTTACGCTTCGACTCAAGAAAATCGAGCGGGAGTCATACAACGAGCTATTCAGTATCAAGGCACAAGTGGAAAATAAGGACCCCGAGTTGTTTTACGAACGAATGGAAAGTTTCAATGCTGGTTTCGATGATACTTTCCGGTTGATGGACCCGAAGATAAGACCCATCCATCCGCATCAACGGGCGGTTTTACGAGGCAGGACCTCCACAATTCAGGATTACACGATGTTTTTTGCGGTGTTAATGACCACCAATTACTATGCCCATTGCGTTCAGGTGAATCGAACGCCCATTTTCCAAGCAATGGAAAAGGATAGTCGCTACAAAATGTACCTCAACAAGTCCGTGCAGTATGCCCGAACCGGAATGGACTACTTGAATTCGATCGATCCCAAACTGATGACCAAACTCATGAAAGCTGAGCTAATCGACTACGCACTTCCAATCTATATTGCCGTGTTCACACATGCAATACTTCACCCACAAGACTCTGAATCCGTGCTCGACTGTGGGGCTCTAGCCAAGTTCGCCACCTCGTGGTTCTACAATGACGATTCCCAGAGCGCAGAATCCAAAAGTGTACGCCAGTACGAAGAAAAGATGACATTTTGTGATTGCTTTGTTCGAGTTTCGTTGAGGCTCATGGTCAAAGTGCTAGAAAGTGAAACGGCACGAGACTTACGGACGGAATTCAGGGTCAAAGAGTACCTCGAGCCCATGAACCTGTCGATGCCTGAAACATCCGAGGGCGTTGAGTTTAATGGCTCGGCACTTGATGGCAATGATGACAATCGTAATCGCATACTTAAGCTTATAGTGATGCTCGAATCATCGGCTGAAATCTACCCGAGCCAACAAGAGGCCACCTTCATGGTGTCACAGTGGATCGATCTCCCCAATTGCTTCCAAGAGTATTGATCAAAGAAATCAAGGAATCAAAGAAATCAAGGAATCAAAGAAATCAAGGAATCAAAGAAATCAAGGAATCAAAGAAATCAAGGAATCAAAGAAATCAAGGAATCAAAGAAATCAAGGAATCAAAGAAATCAAGGAATCAAAGAAATCAAGGAATCAAAGAAATCAAGGAATCAAAGAAATCAAAGAAATCAAAAATAGAATCGCTTGTTTCTATTGAAGGTTTCATTGAAATGCTTGTGAATAAATAGTGTATAGCTCGGGTGGAAAATCGCGAAATTGTATCCGATCCTTGACGGCTGAAGCATCGATTTTCGGAACCTCGCTAACTTCCGTTTATATAGTGCAACCAACTTCCTCAATCTCAATAATGGAGGCCCTTCTTGGAGACGATGCGTCTTCTAAGCGCATAAGAGTCGCCTGTGAGCTCTGCAGACGAAAGAAAATCAAATGCAGCGGCGGCCAGCCGTGTTCAAACTGTGTTCAGCTGAAAGAATTGGAGTGTAAGTACGTCGAGAAGCTCAGAAAGAAGGTCAAGACCCACGCTGTGAGTCAAAAACGCACCAATGCCCAGGCGATTCTGGTGATGGAGGACCGGCTTTCTCGCCTCGAGGGTTTCATCACCAACATCTCTCTGAAATTGGACCACATTGTTCCATCTTCTCAAGCAGCAGCTTTCACGCAAAGTCCGGCCAACACTTTGGAGCTCACCAGCGGAGTTGACGACGACACGGCCGACGAAAGCGAGGACGACGACGAGGGCGAAGTGTTTGGCAAGCCTCTTGGGCCTCGCAAGGACTCCACAAATACAAAACACTTGAATCGTGCTGATTTGCTTGAGATGTTCGACAAACATTCCGACGAGAACCAATCGAAATCCAAGGAGAAAACCGACTATATCTCTGTGTCGATGAAGGAGCAGTTCTTTGAGAGCCACTCGTTTCTTTCGGTGTTTTCTCGCAAGTCTTTGCAGTGGATCAAGGACTCTCTTCCTGATAATAAGTTATATCTTATCAAGCAATTCAACAATTTTCCGTATTATTTTATGTATCGGATCAAGCACCAGGTGAAGAAGTGGGTGGATCCCATAATGGTGACGCTGGAGAACAAGAAACGGTTGATTGAGCGGCCAATACTCGAAGATCCGGAGTATGTTTTGGGGCTCTTTGACCAATACGCATATTATCTTAAACACTTGGACAACGTGGTGAACATAGTCGAGGTCCGAAAGTTGTTTGAGCGATATTTCCACCACAAGAAGATCTCGTCTTCGAGTCATTTACTACTATGTGCATTTTTCTACTTCTTGTTGGACATTAAAACCGATAAAAATAGTGATAGTTTGAAGAACGTCAATTGCAAAGAAATGGCTCCTGAACTTGCAACCAAATACAACGACAAACAATTGGCTGATCTCCGAGATGAGCTTCTTGACTCGTGTATCTTGTTTTATCATAGAATATGCGTTGTTGGTGAAGGATTCCAAACTGTTCAGGCCATTGTTATGTTACTCTTTGCACTTGAACCTACTGTTGCGATCGATGCTGACTATATGTTGCTCTCTGTTGCTATCAGATACGCACAGGAATTGGGCTTGCACCGGCCAGAAAGCTATCTAAAGCTCGACAAAAATGAGATAGCTGCCCGGAAATTTTTGTGGGTTGAGTGTCAGTATCTTGATACTGAATTGAGTTTTAGAAACGGGAAAGCCCCGATATTATCGTATCCGGACTTGGATAGAAGTACCACTGAGAAAATGAAGACTCTTATTGGCGATTTCGACAAGGAAGGTCTTTTAAGTGTGACGTCTGACCATTTTGTCTACAACGAAAGCTGCGGATGTTACGAATTTAGTCCTGAATTCATTCAAGAATGCTACGACGGAGGAAAATTCGATATTATCATCAATTATTCGAATTTTTTATTGCTTAAAGTTCGAGCAAAGTCATACTCCAAGCTTTTTTCATCAGTAGGAAATTTCCAGACCATTGAAAACCTCGAGAATATCTTGGACGAGCTAAACATGGATGCATTGGGAATCTCCAAATTGATGGTGAATGAGTTTAAGCCTCGTTTCTACGACGAGCCGGGCTTTGGTTACGACACCCCTTGCCTTTCACAGGACTACAAACAAGAGTTGTTCCATTATCACTCGACGTTCTTCTTCCATTTGCTACTCACCAACAGAGTACCTTTTATGATCGATACAAGTGCAGAAAACCATAAAATTATGACATTTAGAAAAATCCATATCAGAAGTGCAAGAACCTTGTTGCACATTGCGCTTCGAATGGACATCAAAAACCTCCCACGATTCTACAAGGCATGGCTATCATTCTATCCATTTGCAGCGTTCTTGATGCTTCTGTCAGTGTGTATTAATAACCCTCACCATTATGAAACAAAAACAGATATCAACTTGTTGTGTCAAGTGAGTGATGTTTTCTTCGAAGAAGTCAACGAGAGCAACGATGTACGAGTACTTCCCAAGATCGAAACGTATGCAATCATGATGAAACTTTTCATTGGAATTGTTGTTGCAGTTATAGAAGACAAAACCCAACAAGACCTCCCATTATCAGAGACTCACAAGCAACAAATGAAAAACCTCAAGAAAATAGCCCCTGAGTTATTCGTCAATAGGAAAGACGCTGTGGACATATACTTTCTTACATATGATCACAAGGAGGTGCTTGAAAACTCCTCCAAGAGTACATCGAAACGAGAATCATCCACCCACAGCACCCCAATGAAACAAAGCCCCAGTGGCCTCGATCGAATTCCTTACCAAGCCGATTCCCCCAGTTACAACCCGTCGCTCGCCAACTTGATGCATCCAGCAGAGCAAACCAAAGAAACGGGGTTGGAGCCCAAATCCATGGCCCCAAGTGCAGCCCATTTAATGGCCAATCCCGACTATTTACACTCATCGACCTCCAGTGATAACAACAAACCGTCGCCCAATTTCCTCAACCGAAGCTTTGATTTCGACGACGATTCCATGAGCAACATGCTCAATTTCCAAATGAACCAAATGCCCAATTTCTTCTTTGATAACAATTTAGGTTTCTAACGAAGATATGATGATCAAATGCCATATAACAATTTAGTTTCTAATAACGAAGATTATGATCAAATGTTCTTTGATAACAAATTAGGTTTCTAATAACGAAGATATGATCAAATGCCATTTCTTGTTTGATAACAAATTAGGTTTCTAATAACGAAGATGATGAAGCATCACATGCTATTTCTTATTTGATAACAATGTTTCTAGGGGTAATAACGAAGATATGATGATCAAATGCCATTTCTTGTTTGATAACAATGTTTCTAGGTGTAACGAAGATATGATGATCACATGCCATTTCTTGTTTGATTTAGGTTTCTAATAACGAAGATATGATGATCAAATGCCATTTCTTGTTTTATAACAAATTAGGTTTCTAGGTGTAACGAAGATATGATGATCAAATGCCATTTCTTTGATAACAATTTAGGTTTCTAATAACGAAGATATGATGATCAAATGCTCAATTTCTTCTCACAATTTAGGTTTCTAATAACGAAGATATGATAATCAAATGCCATATAACAATTTAGTTTCTAATAACGAAGATATGATGATCAAATGCCCAATTTCTTTGATAACAATTTAGGTTTCTAGGTGTAACGAAGATATGATGACCAAATGCTCAATTTCTTCTTACAATTTAGTTTCTATAATAATAACGAAGATGAAGCATCACGGACTTTAAAAGTTCCGATGCCCGTGCGCAAATTTGCCATTTATTTGTAGAGGCTTTCACTATAAGCAGGCGAATGCAATATCCATAGTGGCAAACCATGATCACTGCATCTGTCCAGAAGAAACGTGACAGAGTCGCCAAGGCGTGCCAGCTTTGTAGAAAGAAGAAAATCAAGTGTGATGGCGAACAGCCTTGCACCAATTGTAAAGGGTCAAATAACTCCCAGTGCACTTATATCACCGAATCCGAACGCAAACCGAGGGCCAGACGAACAAAACCAAGCAAGTCCCAGAGCATTTCCGAGCTAGACACCCGTCTTGCCAAACTCGAGACGCTTTTGACCTCGTTGGCCGGCAAAATCGATGGTGGCAACGATGGGCTTCAGCCGCAGTGGGACCAAACCAACGACACGTCGACCAATCTGAATGCCGATTCCAACGACGTGTTGGCGTCTCCGTCGGCTGTGGCGGTGAAGAACGAAGGGGACTTGGAGTTTGGCGACTACGAAAAGAGCACCGCCGAAACCGGCTATTCGATCTCTGCTCCTGTTGTTCCTGGCGATCCATCTGTGGGAAGACTGACGGTGATATCGAACATCTACCACGGGAACCACTCCAACTTCCATATTTTCAGTACCAAAAGCGTGGGCTGGATTATAAGCAAGTTGCCTGAAACGTACAGTGATTTGCTTGTTCCCATTGAGAATTTACCAACTTTGTTTTCGATCTGCGTAAAGACTTTCAGTGAGGTTTGGTTTGCTCCTAAACCTTCTGACAAAGAGCTGCGGGACCGAATGAATCTGGGCTGGTTTCCCGAGAATTCGGCGTTGGTATACGAGTTGATTGGGTGTATGAAAAACATCTTTTTGGTTAGCCAGCTTTATGATGTCAAACAACTACAACGCTTGTTTGACCTTTATTATTCACAAAAACCACATGTTCTTCTGGGCTCTGGGGCCCACTACAAGTTCAAGTTCTCGGAATTGTTGGTGATGAACATTTGCTTAGCTATTGCTGTATCGTATGTGGTTGATCTGCGAATCAGTCTCAACAATCATACTGCTTGTCAGGAAGCGATTCCCACATTGGCAAAGAGCCTGACAAATGAGTTGGTCGAGCTACAGACCCAGTTCTTTGCCAGCTCAATCTACTACTATGATATGGTGAGTGTGATAAGTGATGGGGTTTGTACTATCCAAGGAATCTTGTTATTGATCAGTTATCTAGAAAGTAGTTGGGTCAAAACCCACGTCAACTACATTCTAGCTTCTATAGCTGTTCGGTACGCCCAAGAAATCGGTTTGCATCGTTCAGAAACCTTGGTGGGTCTTCCTCCAGACGAAGCTAAAATGCGTCGAAACTTGTGGTGGTTTTGTGAGTATTATGATATGGAGATCTGCTATCGTATGGGTAAACCACCGCTCATCAATCCTTCTGATGTTTCGACTCTCAGTGCTTTGGACTTGGCCAATTCTGTCTATGACCAAGATGCTTGTTTTGCTTCACAAGGCGGTATTCTTGATGAGTTGGATCCTCAATTCTTGAGAGGTCTTCTAGAAAAAAACGGCGTTTCATTCTACTTGTGCCATTTCTTGAGTTGTTTGAATCGGATTCGATATCACTCTTATGCGGAATTGTTTAGTGCAAGCTCATCCACTATCACCATCGATCAGCTTGTCGAGAAATTGAGTGCTTTAAACTCAAAAATGGAACGTTTGGCAAGTGTCGTTTGCCCAAGCTTGAAGCCAAGGTTTCACACCGACCCAGACTTCAAATCCCTGTTTATATTCAGGACCACTAAACCAGAGGATATTTACAATCTTGAAATGGCAGTAACTTTCCAATTAACTTATTTCACTCATCTCATGACGATCAATCGATTGATCTCCAGACTAGACATCCAGGATCAAGGAGAAAACAATGTCCATATTCTTACGTTCAGAACACTCGGTTTAAAAAGTGCCAGAACCATCTTACATATTGTGAAAACTTTGGATAGGAAGATTATCCCTTATTCTTTGTTGAATTGGCTATTATTTTATCCGTTCGGAGCTTTTATGAGCTTACTTGCCAGCTGTCTAAATGCTCCTTCCAAATCTGAAACTTACGAGGATGTGAAATTGTTGATTGATGTTGCATACAACTTTTTTGGCTATACATCGATGAAAAATTGCTGTCCCAAAGAACAACACAATTTCCAAAAGTTCTATAACCAGAGAGATTCTGTTTCTTTCATGGTATGTTCAGTTATTTTGAATGTGGCCATAAAAATCATCGAAAGCAAGTCCCAATTCTCCTTTGCTCAAGAGGCTGAAACTTTGGAAAAAATGACTTCAGTTTGCAATCTGGTTTGCCCTGAATTGTTCATTAAAATCGAGTTTCCAACTAAAACAACAACCAATGATAATTGGAATTGTGAAACATCAGCACAATCTGGCACTGGTTCTTGTATGAGTAGAAGCAGTTACTCAGAAGACCTAACCAACAAATATAGTGAGGACAATTCTAAAGCAGGTGATTCGCCTTTTTTCATACCTTCCTCGATGTTACCAGGTCCAACAGGTTACTTGACAACCAAGTTTGATTCTCCCAAGTATAATAATGACAGTGAATCATTGCAAAACTTGTTAAATGTATCAAGATCAGATTTGGGATTTCCAACCTCAAGTTTTAACAAAAATCACCAATTTGGATACACTTTTCCAAATGAAACTGATTTTAATGAGAGTCTTGAAAAGGTTTTAGGTGAAGAGGTTAACTTTTTCTTTGACAATAATGTAGGAGTGTGATTCTACGTCCATGTAAATAGATTATATTCATCCCAATTGTTAATAAGGGATATTAGTTATGACCAAAAACTCATTTGTATGTTGAGTATAAATACATTAAAAGGAAACTCTATGAACATCTAAATTATACAAATTCTAAACCTTGTTGGCAGTATCATTACCAGCAAGAACACCATTATCAGGTGTTGAAGAATCATCGTTGGATTTAGAAGCAGAATCGAAATCTTTCATTTCGTTCTTTTGTTTTTCAAAGTCATCGTCGTACAATCCTAATGCATTACCTTGTTCTTCAATTTCAGCCAATGATAATCTTGGTAAAGTAGCAGCAACTCTCCATGGTTGTCTCTTTTCAACATGAGCTTTGGCAAAGATGATATCAATTTCTTCCAATTGTCTACCAGCAGTTTCTGGGTAGAAGAAGAAAATGATTGGAACAAACAAAAAGTTCATAGCAGCAAAGAATAAGTAACAACCCCAGTCAGAAGTACCAATGAAAATAGGCGTGAACATGACAACGGCAAAGTTACAGATCCAGTTAGTACAAGTGGAAACAGCAGAAGCGACAGTTCTGGTTCTTAATGGATTGATTTCTGGTGGGTAAATCCATGGTAATGGTAAAATGGTGAATGCAAAGAAAACAATAAACAAGAACAAACCGACAGCTGCACCTTTAGCAGTTTCTTTAGTCTTGTGGACCAAACAACCAAAGGAAATAAGGAAAGAACAACCTTGACCAATAGCACCAATCAAATACAAGTTTCTTCTACCCAAAGTATCAACCAAAAAGAAGGATGGAATGGTGGAAATTGCATAGATAGTAGCAAACACACCACCCAAAATCAAAGAAAGTCTTCTTTCCAAGTCAATGGTGTTTTCGAATAACACAGTAGAATAGTAAATGGCAGCGTTACAACCGGTAAATTGTTGGAAAAATTGACCAGAAGCACCCAACAACATTCTTTGGAAGTGTTGAGTCTTACCACCAGTGAATAAATCTTTGATACCAACTTGTTGTTTGTCGAATCTGTTGATAGCATCAGAAATAACAGTGATTTCAGCCAAAACATCGTCAGATTGAGGGTCAACATCATTCAAAGCACCCAAAACAATCAAAGCTTCAGGTTTCTTGTCATGAGCAACCAACCATCTTGGAGATTCTGGTAATTCAATCATACCAGCCAACAAAAAGGCAGCAAAAACAATTTGGAAAGCAACAGGAAATCTCCAAGACACAGAACTGTCAACGTAAGATAATCCGAAATCTAACCAGTAAGCAATCAAGGTTCCAACGGCAATGACAGAACCTTCCAAATTAACTAATCTTCCTCTGTTGTGAGCCTTGGACATTTCCGATTGCCACACAGGAATAGTAGCCGTATTAAGACCATTACCTAACCCAGTGACGACTCTACCAATAACAAACTGACCCAAACCCCAACTTTCTTTGAAAGCTGCAACAGAAATAATAGTACCAATGATAATAATAAGAGAACCCATGATGACTAAAGGTCTTCTTCCGTGGTAGTCACCTCTAACTAAAGCGTAGATGGCACCAAAGAAACAACCAATTTCATAACATGAAGTGACAGCACCTTGATTGACAGTGTGATCACGAGTTGCTGGGAACTCATCGTTAAATTGTGGAGCAGTAATGATACCAGACATTAAACCTTGATCATAACCGAATAAGGAGAACCCAGTAACAGCAGTAGCAGTGATAGCCACTCTTAAAGGTCTACCTTTTAATCCAAAAGTATTAGTTCTTGAAGCGAAATTCCAACCCATGATGGATATACTTTTTACAAAATTCTTTGAAAATCACAACCTTCAAGTGGTATTTATATTTTTTCAAAGACGTTTGGCTTTTCTGACGACCAAATACGTAATGCGTCATAACAAACTTGTTCTATGCATTACTTGCTTGCTGCATCTCTATTTTTGCTTTTTACAGTCGGTATATTGTTTGGTTTCGGAGGCTGTGTGCAGGCACGGGACGGTATATAACCCTCCAAAAAGAAAATCCACTGGGTTAAGAAAATTTTTTTGGCAGAGCAAGAAATTTTTTTGACATAGCAAGAAAAACTAATTACGGGCTTGACACTTGATATAATAGAAGAGTAGTCTAAACTTGCTTCGACGTAAAATGAAACTTTGTGAAGTCAGAGAATTTTTTGGGGGTAAAAATAATTAATTTCTGGGGTCAAGGGGAACCTGTAAATAAACAACATCAAAGCCTAATGGTTTATATAATACGTTTAAGTTTCGGAGAGATGCCGGGATTACTGCAGATAAACCATGACTTGGTTCTGAACCAACGCGGATAATTAAGTATTATGCAGAATTGACACTTCAAATTTTCGGGTTAGGGTCTACACCTGAGATGAGAAATGGCTACATACAAGAAAAACTATTGCAAACATTTACATTAATATTACATTCATATGAGTCCTGTAACAAGCAGGACCAATAATATCGGAAATTCGAAATCGGTTGCATCACCCGAATCTGTGAAAGTCAAGATTATTGCCAAGGGGTTCTAATCTAATACCTTACAAATATGATGAGTTTGCACATTATATACCTAAAGCTTTTATAGTTAATGTTAATCGACAAATTTTTTTGCTATTACCCCATTTGGAAACCTCGTTTTGCCGTTCCCTCGGAATTAAACAATTGGGGGATTATATAATATACCAACTGAAACTTTTCTTGATATGGCAAATATCTGACATTACTTACAACTTGAGTCGGTTAATTGTACTACTGTTATGAAAATTTCCCCATTATGCCATAGCTTTTTTTCATGCTGACCATTCGAATTCGGTTCTTCCGTGCGACCGTTTCTCTCGTTTCCAGAACAAGTTTCTCCGTGGCCGATCCCATGCATCGCTTCCAATATTATATAATTTTTTTCCGTTATGATTTTACCGGCCCTTCCCCCAAATTTGACCCCAGTTCCCCCCCAGTATTTCCATCAAAACGAAAACCCATTTCTGTTTCAGACCTATCAAATCTTACGCGTGCTTCACGGGCTCCTTTGCGTATATGTGGGTAATATGTAGTCCCAATATCCCCAAAGGTTGTGTTCTCAATAATTGTAGCGCAAATTCCACCACACTATCAATTTTAGCCTTGTAAATGTTCCGTTTTTCTCTCCATTGGAATAAAACACCATGCACCAGGCGTATGTTGCACCCGGATCTCTGCGGGATCTATGGAGCACTTCGTGTCTTGGAAGCGGGGTTATGTGGAGAACCAGCTCTTTTGAGTGGTTATTGTTTGGTCTTATCTCATTAGTAAGTGAAAATAACCGTGAACGTTCGATTTTCGTTTTTTTTCAAAATTTCAACGGTTCAACTTAGTGCTACTACCGATTATCTATATCTCCATTGGTTCCTTGTCGTTGGCGTATAGTCCGTTCATGGTATTGCTTTTTGGGGAACTGATATGGTGCACATTTTCAATTACCTCTAATGACAGCAATCTTGGTGTAAAGGGGTGCTATTGGTGTAAGGATGTTTTGTTTTGCATGTTAGAATTCAGGACTCATTTGATTAACCATTTTATTAACCTAGCAGGGTGGAGGACATTGTGCTCTGTGTGAACATGTCAAGCTAGAGTACTTAAACCGTTATTGATTGTTTTTTGAGGCTCTTCCCACGTTTCATACACACTTTCATTGACTCTTGCGTGATAATCTGCAACAATGTTTCCAATGATTAGTGCCCCTTCTAAAGACACACCTTACAGACAATTAGAGTTTCTGAACCTCTTGGTCATTGCAAATGTCCACCAGGATGTTTATTGAATGGCCCAAGATAAGGAGATGGGTCATCATATTCCCGTCTTCTGTCTGCAATTACCAATTGGTTCTTGAATATACCTGATGTCCATCATCCTTGGTTCGAGACTCTTAAAGCCGAGCTCCTGATCTGGTTGTTGTAATTGTTTCGATTACGGGCGGATTAAAATCGAACTGAAGTATTCCTTTCAATGAGGAGTTTTTGAATTAGCTGATAATGCTTGGTCATTTATCCCATTGAACAAGTAAGTGATAGTGATTCTAATGACAACATCACTGCATTAACCTACTGAGCTGTGCTATGGCTCACGCTGGGCTACATAAGTTCCTTTAACATGCTATCAGCTTATGATCTTTGAGTGACGTACTCTGATTATAAATCAGTGATAACCATCTACGTGAGGTATTATTGGTGGGTAGCTTGATTCAAAGTGCATAATAGAGCTCAGTTTTGCAGTCTCCTCTTCTAGAGACCCTGGTTGATTGTCTATTTAAGCAGCTACAGTTTGCCCAAAACTCTCTACTAACATATCAATGGAAACTATCAATCAAAACATACACCAGACTGCAACACAAAACCTTCCTCGCTATGGAGCTACCAGTTGTGGCTCAGAAGCCTCGCTCACATACAAGAAGGATGACAATTTATCGGTTTCATGCCTAACAAGTCACTTACAGAAGTTAAAATTACGTGAATCACCACTGTTGGAAGCGGAACGTTGCTTTAAACGAGCAGCTACAAAATACATGGGAGAAACGACCATCGACTTGCACGGCTACGGCCGTGGCGCCGCCACTTGGTTAACAAAACGCGAAATTATAGATGCCATAAAGAGTGAATTACGCTATGTGAATGTGATTGTGGGTAAGGGACTTCACTCTGCTCACGGACCTGTATTGAAACCAGCTATCAGAGAGATGTGCTATCAGGCACACTTCGATGTTCGGTATAAGGGACGTAACAAGGGGGTCTTAGTTGTTGATTTGGACCAGAAGACTATCAAGGATGTCCCGCGAAGCTGGTTTTAGATTTGACATCCGAATCCACTTATCATTGTTCATAGTTGTTGTATTATTGTATTCAAATGTACTTGACTCAGTTTTCGCCTCTAGATCACATGAACTGCTTTTCTTTGTACTCAGCCTCAGCTAATGCCTCAACACATACAGGCATTACCTAACATTGAGTTGATAAAAGTTGGTCGTGCCTTGGTCCACGATTATGAAAATATAAGTTTGGCTAAATTGCGAAATTTCAGGTACAGCCATGAGCATTGTTGATACCAGACCAAGGCCAGAATTTGGCGACAGTACCGAACGTGACTACAATCACGCCACTGACAACAACTACAAGAATCTCCGTGCGAAGGCCGATGAGTTGTACAAAAAACGATCTGCGTTGTCGAAACAATCTCAGGCAGCGTATAAGGCTGGAGATGGTCAGAAAGCACATGAATTGAGTGAAGAAAGCAAGAAGGTTTTGGAAAAAGCAGAAGAGTACAATAGGCAAGCCTCTGAATATGTTTTCCGGGAAAATAACTCAGACAGTGCAGAAGATGAAATAGATTTACATGGCTTGTATGTCAAAGAAGCCCAGTTTTTTTTACAAATCCGTATCGTTCAATTCGTGAAAACAAACCAAAGTCATTTGAACGTCATTGTGGGGAAAGGACTCCATTCGAAGGGTGGGATTGCCAAATTGAAACCAGCAATCGACGATATGTGTGATGAGGCAAGATTGAACCACAGGATTGATAAAGATAACGAAGGAGTACTAGTGATTGATTTGAGGAACACTCAGCTCAACCAGCTCCCGCGTAAGTGGCTAGACTTGAAACCATCTACTGGGGCATATCAAGCTGCTCAACAACCTCAATACCAGAATCAAACCAATCAATACTCACATCAAAACCAACAACAACAGCAGTATGGTTCAAGTAACTTCAAGACCGGCAACAAGGCCATTGATTTGGTTATCAAGCTTATATGCTTTTGCATCAACAAATAGGGCAATCATGAAATGTACTATACTAGACTCTCTTGTAAATGAAGAGCGATATCGTCTCAAACACAATGATTTTAACGGAGTTTCAAGCCAGATGGCTGAGCCTATCGTTTTTTGTTCAATCGAACGAATCTCGTGATACTTCACCTTTCAGGTTTCGTGTAACTCACTGCATTCGCTCGATCAATTTTATCTTTCTGTTGCAGTTTTCAGTTTTTTGTGCGATTCATTTATCTAACGATGGAACTCACAGTTGAGTTACTAAAAGATCCATTCAATCTCAATAAATGGAATACATTGCTACGATCACCAGAACTTCAGGTCAATAAGTCGTCAAGTTCCGAAAAAGTTGAATCTGTTCGAGCGATTTATACAAATTTTCTTAAGATATATCCACTACTTGAAAATTACTGGCTTCACTATATTGAGATTGAAACCAACCTAAGCAATTTCGATCGTTGTATAAAGGTTTATGACAATGCTTTCATACATTTGAGCTACTCACCTCGCATATGGGTGAAGTACTTGGCTTTCAAATTGATGTCTGAGCCAGTGACTCCAGAGAACTGTTTAAATCATCTTCAGTTATTCGAAACTGCAAGAACGTATATTGGACACCACTATTTTGCGTCCGACTTTTTCAAATTATACTTGGAATTCTTGCAGACGTATGAAAATGTCAATCCAGACTTGAAGTTCAAAAAGAAATATGAAATATTATTAAGGTACACTATCGAACTTCCCATGTATAATTATGGACACTTTTTCAAGTTATACCAAGCGACAGAATGTGATTTCATCTTCTGTAACAAATTAACAAAAAAGTACTTGTCTGAATTGTACATTGTTACGCAGTCCAAGTCTTTCAAATTGTATGAGTTCGAAAAGAAATTGACAAACTACTACAATGTAGCATACATAAGTAACTATGAGTTGGATACCTGGTGCAAATATTTACAATTTCTCGAGCTCCATTACCCTCATGAACATATTCTACAGGCTTACGAACGAGCAGTAATACGGACAAACGATTACGACGTCGTATACTTGCAATATGTTGATTACTTAATCGGATTAAAGAAATATGACACAGCCATACAATTGTTGAAAAGGGCAATTTCAACAAGGAACTTCAACATATCCATCCTCTCAGATAAATTGGTGGATCTCAAATTGCACAAATCGAACTACCTTGTGGCCAAGTCGTTGAGCCTTCAGACCTCAACTTCAAAACTTGTTAATCTTGAATGGCTTTTCCAAAATAAAACCGTATTGGAATCTCTTTTCAAAGTCGATCAATTTTGGGAAATGCTTCTATTCTACGATCTTGACAACCAGGAAAAGTTGAAGCTTTTCAAGTTGAACGATATAAACAAGTCAGATAAATACCATGAGACCCTTAAACTATGGCTTAAATTCAATCCCGAGTATCGTTCTGAATTTCCTCTTCAGGATTCAGCTCAATTCGATGAGGAGTTAGATAAGTATTTGTAGAGACTTAACTATTGGGTTTTCTTCCAACTCGTAGTTCAGCCTGTCTCGAAGAAGGTCAACGTCATATTTATAGAGTTAAACGATTCAAAACCCATGCGGTGTGCGCCTTGCAAATATTGATATGTCAAGTCCGGAAACTTTTTAGCCTGGTTTTTGAATAGACCAATGGTGAAACCCTCTGGACTCGTGACACCATTGTGTCTGTAACTAACGCTTCAAACAGTTGAGTCGGGTTCACCGGGTTGGAATTTGCATAACTTCAAAAACCGACTGTTTGATTTTTATGTAGGGTTATGTTTATCGGAAAAAAGTCAGATGCAGTCGTGATTGTTCGTTTACATATTCCGAGTCACATACCTAATTTTCAATTAGCATATAAGTAGATCAGCAATAAGAGATTAAGATCTAGAATCTATACACGAGCAATTTTTGTATGACCAATAATTGTGTAAAGTCTCTTGATAAAATGTTAATGACTAAACTATACAGTTCATTATACCTAAACCGACCCACGATAGTACAAGAAATATTCCAATAAGTCTGGAGAATTTCCACCTTAACGGTACTACCACAAGTAGCACAGCAGTGATTACTACTAACCCTCGAGCAGTGATGACGAAACTTTTCGATAATGTGAAATTTACGGTGCCTGACACCAATAAAGAGTTGTAACCGATGCCCACCAAAATTAATAGTAAAGGTGTTCCTAAACAGGAGCTTAATCCCATGATGGGGGAATATTTGATGGCCAAGCTGACGTTGGTAATGATATCATTTGCAGAATTTATTATCAGGAATACGAAAAATCCAAGCATGTAATCATGCAATTTTATTATAAGTCCATAGTTCATTGTCAATTTGAGCAACAGTTGGGAAATGAATGAAATGAGAATCATTGAGTTTATAAGTCCTAGGATGTTGACTAAATAAGTAGGATCATATTTTATGTTGCAATATACAGCGACTAGGCTTAGGCAACCAAGAATTATAACTGTTGTTGTATTTGGGAATTTGACGTATATCATAGCATACAGCACAAACAAATAGTAGTATATCAAGGTTTTGTGGTGCTCCAAAGGAACCAAGAAATTTATTGTATGGTTCGTTCCATGGATTATTGAATGCATCATAGATAACCAGACAGGTTCTTCGATATGCTGTTCTTGTTCCTGTCGTTCCAAGGCTTCTAATTCATCATCAATGTTCAACGGAATGTACTCTTCTTCAGCCGGTTTGTTTCTTTTCAACAAATATATGAGGTGAGCCAAATACACCAAGGCCATTGACATGCTTTCCCAAAACGTTATAGCACCGTCGTATACAATGTAATTCAATAAAAGGTACACGTCAAACAACCAAATCAAGTCGTACATCATGTCTTTGTCTCTTGCTATACTCACGGGAGTTATGATACATATAAGGCCCATTGTTAGTGAAGTAATAATAAGATTACTTCCAATCAATTGGCCTAGTATCAAATCGGTCGAAACTCGTAAACCATTGAAATAATTCACAATATCACCAAGCGAGTTCAACAATGGAACAACAACAAAATAAAGCACCCGAGGACTGATCTTCAAGCTATCAGTAATGCTATGTAGATTAACAAACATATAGTTACCAATAACAAGGCTGAGCAAGACAATCAAGAAAATCAAGCTGCAAACAATTGCCAAATTGTAAGATATTAGCGACCTCACATTCATTTCTCCACAGTAGTATTTCTTAGCTATCATGAAATAGTCCAGACATCGCAGAACAGCTTCACATGTATAATTGGTTGGCTGGCAGATGTCAAGAGCCTCCATGATAGCAAAATTAATTTCGCAATCATGCGATAAAGAATGTATATATCTATAACTAAGTGGACAATGATTTATACGAACTGTATGTGGGAGTGTCTAATGCATCCAAAGCCAACTTGATATCCAATTGGATGTCTTCGATCAACCGGTCCTTGCTGACGTAATCGAGTTCCGGGCGAAGATACCCTAGAACGCAGTATTTGATTTTGGCCCCATAAAAGGTTGTTTGGAACTGATGAATAATATGCACTTCTGCAGTCTTTTCTTTATTTTTGTAAAATGGATTGTACCCTATCGACATGACCATGGGAAGCGGTTGGCACTCGTGTTCACTCAACTTAGTCCCGTTATTGAACTCGACCATTCGTCCGTCCTGTCTTGTTTTTGTTTCGGACTCCTTTGCTGACTGAGATACTTGAGCGTATCCAAAATATACACCAGGTTCCAATCCGTTCAAAGAAGGCGATACTGGAATATTGGCGGTGGGAATCCCTAGTTCTGCAGATCCTCGGCCAAACCCATTTATAATCTCGCTAGTTTCGGTTATTGGATACGGACTCTCGACCGTTTTTGCTATTGGGACTCTAGACATATCTAACAAATCTTCGCAAAAAATCAATCAAATCCGCACATCCATACATTATTGAAATACTTAATACTTACTAAAATACTCGAGATGTTTAAAATCTTTCTTCTAATTGAGCTAACAAAGTCTTTGCATCTTTGGCAAAAGATCTGATACCTTGAGATAACTTTTCAGTGGCCATAGCATCTTCGTTCAAAGCAAATCTGAAAGCAGCTTCATCATCGATATAGGACACTTTTTCTTCAGCAGCATCTTGAGCTTTTTCAGCATCCAAGACTTTTGGAACTGGATCAGAAGAGTTCATTAATTCTTCCAACAATTTTGGAGCAACAGTCAAGTAATCACAACCAGCTAAAGCTTTGATTTCTCCAACGTTTCTGAAAGAAGCACCCATAACAATGGTGTTGTAACCGTATTTTTTGTAGTAGTTGAAAATACCTCTGACAGAAATAACACCAGGGTCAGTTTCTTGAGTGTAAGTTTCACCGGTGGCAGCTTTGTACCAATCCAAGATTCTTCCAACGAAAGGAGAAATCAAGGTGACTTTAGCTTCGGCACAAGCAACAGCTTGAGCAAAGGAGAATAATAAAGTCAAGTTACAGTGGATACCGTGTTTAGCTTCTAATTCTTGAGCAGCTTGAATACCTTCCCAAGTGGAAGCAATTTTGATCAAGATTCTGTCTTTAGAAATACCAATGGATTCGTATAAGCTGATGATTTCAAGAGCCTTTTTGATGGTTGCTTCTTTGTCAAAAGATAATTGAGCGTCAACTTCAGTAGATACTCTACCTGGAACAATAGCCAAGATTTCTTTACCGAATTCAACCAATAATCTGTCCAAAGCAATTGCGGCTTTTTCGGCTTTGGAAGAACCTTTATCTTTAGCGTATTCAATGGCAACATCGATCAATTTAGCATATTCTGGCTTTTTAGATGCTGCTAAGATTAAAGAAGGGTTGGTGGTGGCATCTTGTGGGGTATATTTGGCAATTGATTCGAATTCACCAGTATCAGTAACAATAACAGTACCGGTAGCTTTTAATTGTTCTAATGAGTTGGACATTTTATGTTAGATCACTTAATTAATTTCAAGGACTTGAACAGCAATTTTCACCCAACGAAATTTTGGGCAGTATTTATATTTTTTCCTGGAAATTGAACGAAAATTTGTCGCAGACACAAATTACACCTGAAACCACCCACGATTTTAGTTTCTTTTCCAGCAAAAATAATCATCCAGCTACCAAAGCAATTTCTCTCAACCCAGTAATTGTAATTTTGCGTTCTGACTAATCAAAGGCCAACGTGCTGGGCTCTGTGATTCGTTCGGTCCCCCACCCCATATTTGATCATTTCGCGATGATTTTCCAGAACGTTTCTGGATTCGTTAATGTTCGGACATTTGTCGACCTACGGTTAATTTGAGAACCTAATTCGGGTGCTGAAACTCCATTTGTTATAAATTGGGTAATTTGTAGCCAGTGAATGATCAGAAGGCCTGTTTTGAATGATCAAAAGGCCTGTTTTGGACCTTGCTTATATCATAGCTCATATATATATCCAGATTCGGGGTTATTGCAACCGTTTCTCATATCTCTATCCAAAACCATTACATCATTGAAGCTCAAGCAAAATTGCAGCCATTCTTTTCGACTGTTTGGGCTACAAAAGCTTCCAGATCGGGTTTGATGTACCTCTTTCAAGCGAACAATACAGCCATTCGTAACAAATTACTTGCGGGTATTATATATCTGGGGGCTTACTCAACATGGCACTTTAATTGCTCGTATTATTTTAAGTTCTTATGGTTTTCAACTTTAATCCTCTAAGAAACGGAAATTTTATTGACTCAGACGGCCGTTTGCATGGATGCATCTCGCCAGGTATATAAACACCAAGGACTGCTGTGTTTTAAGGTTTCAATAAGCCTCTATTCAAGATGGATATGTCCGGTTCTGCTCCTGCTCACGCATGTAAGATTTCCATGTTATGGAATTGGTACACGATTGATTCGTGTTTTATCGCTCGATCGTGGCATGTGACTAGCCACGGGATGTTTGCTGGGTCTTGTATCGGGGTTTTCCTCTTGGTTTTCATGACCCAATGGTTGAATCGGTTCAGTAAAGAGTACGATCAATTAGTGTTGAAAAAAGGTGCAGATTACGACCCCCGCCAAATATCTGACCCTATGTCGTATCTATTGTCCCACCAATGGCTTGCCAGACCACGCAACTGTGGTTTCATGGCGCACATCATTAGAACCTTGCTCTTCACCGTTCAGTGGGGGGTCAGCTATATTGTTATGTTACTTTTCATGTACTACAACGGGTACATTATCATTTGTTGTATTCTTGGTGCTTTTTTTGGCAAATTGGTCTTTGGTTTCAACGAGCCTGTGCCTGATGAAATGGTCAGTTGTTGTAAAGAGTAGATTCGTGTTTATATACTACTATAGTCATCTAATTTACATGTAGGTACAATCATTATCAGTTTTTTCAAAATGTCCCTTCGCACATCTTTATTTTGTAAATAAAACACACAACGCTACAGCAAAATGTCAGACAGTTTGAACGACGAGGATATCGAGTTGCACAACGCCATTGGCGAGGTGTTTGATCATATCGACTTGTATGATGTCAACAAGCAATCAGATGTCCAAAAGGATGACAATAACAGCAACAACACTTCCCATAATCCAACAGACGCTTCTTCTTCTCCTCATCATCAAACCGTTCTTTCACATCCAAATGATGATGAAAATGGGGCGAGTGGCGCTGGAAGTGGTGATATTCAACAGTTTGATGTCGATAACAACGATGAGTCCACCGACAAACAAGATTTGGATGATGATGAGCTCGATATCAATTTCGATGATGCCATCAACAATGCGTTCAGGTCTCTTCAAGATCCCAAAGCACAACAAGAAACCGAAGAATACTCTGAAAGTCCACCAACAGCTACTGAAAATGCTGCAGAAAACCCCCAAAATGACACTAACGAAACAAATGATAATGACAATGAATCCCAATCCCTTGAAACTGACAAAGGAGAAGTTGAAGACGATGACCTTGATTTGGCTAATGCCATCTCAAACGCATTACAAAGCATCGACGGAATACGACATGGTGAAGAGCAAAAAGATCCCAGTACCAATTCCAATCAACAACAAACCAGTCCGACAGACGAATCTGAAATGGAGAATGATACGTCCAAGAATGTGGATTCTCCTTTACAGATGGAGAAGGAGTACGAAGAAAGCGAGTATCAGGAAGAAACTGGTGAGGATGACTTCGACTTGCAGAATGCAATTGGTAATGCATTCGACTCAATTAAAAAGAACGATCAGCTATCATCAGAACTCCCATTTGATTCTGATAATCATGAACATCAAGAAGCAATGAATAGGCTCAAACAGTCAGGCCAGATCAGTGAAGATATGTTGCAAGAATTGGCAAAGGAAATAACAAATAAAGTGAGCGAAGTCGACACCTCTACAAAACCTCAAATCAAACCGATACCTAAAATAGATGAACAAATCATTAATCATTTCGTCAATGAAGCCAACCGGGATGAAAGCTCTGATACTAAGGAGAATACCGTCGATGAGTTGGAACTTGATGATTCTCAGCTCCAATCCACTATTGCAAGTGCTGTCAACAATGTTATTTCCGATCATGATACCAGAGATGACGACCTTAGTAACTTACAAATGAATGATATTCTCACTAACGCTTTCAATATGGCCATGGAGAATTCTTCTGAACTATTGAGTAACATTGAATCAGATCAGATTAAAAATAGAGAAGAGTTATTCGAAAACCCAGAGTTGTCAAGAAGATTGTCCATTTTTGATAGTTTGACTGTTCGTAAACCTGTTGACCTCAATAATCAATTGAGTTCGATGATGGTGAACCTTTCCAAAAATAATGATTCGAATCTTTTGACAGTCATAAAGTCTTTGACTAACTTTTTGACCAATTCCAATTTCCAGATTTTCAAAAACTCCCATTCTTTGATTTCAGTCATTAATCAATACAGAAATAGTGGCTTCGAAACAATCTTTGTGAATTCCTTGAATCTCTCAAAGAATTACCTTCGATCCAACTCCAAGTTGAAATGCATTGTTGCTATCGATAACATTCTTATATTGTTTGGAAAGTCAACCACCGGTGATATTTTGAACTACAATTACAACTTAATAACCCTTCTTACTAATTCAATCATCAACTGCATTGCCCAGTTCTCAAGTATTAAAAACTTCAAAAATTCGATTTTCAAGAAGCCAAAACTTTCGACTTTAGAGTACAAAGAAAAGATCAGAATAGAGAATAGACAACGGAAAAAGAAGTGGAGAGAGGAAAACAGTGAGAGAAATAAGGACAATGATTTGAGGTCCCGAGTGTTGAAAAGAGCTAACACCATGTTTGGATTGAAAGAGTCTCCAGAGAAACTTAATTGGATCGAAGAAGAATTCAAAAGACGTAAAGAGAGAAGAATATTGAAACAAAAGAAAGAAACAGAAAACGATTCTCCTGGAGGGACCAATTCCAGGGAGTTCAACAACGACCAACTTGTCCATGATAAGAATTTGAATCAGCTTGTCAACGACTTTTTCAACATTTTTTCGAATTTTGCTCCCAAAGATGATCCCGAGACCGGTCTTTTCACCACTTGTGTAACAATCGCATGTGTTTCAATTCTTTATTTGTTCAGCTTTGCTCCAAATTTTGAGTTCAAGAAAGTCGATTCGATTGTCAGTTCAGTTATCAATAACATGTTGAACTCTTTCACCACCATTGACCAACAAGAACGGCTCATTTACCTTGCAAGAGGGTCCAATGTCAAATTGGATAATCTCAAGTCGATTTACAACGACAAGATCAACTATGAAGTCGACCCCAACTTAAATGACCAGATGGGCAGGGAACCACAAGATATCAACACGGGATTGTCAAGTTCTCGTCTGCTGTTGAGTATTCCGAAACCAAGCGAGCCGATGCCCAAAAGACCGAAACTTGGTGAAGGAGATTCTGCTAAACCCCCAGGAAATTTAAGGTTTCCAGCCTATAAGAATGAAGACAGAAAACCGTCTTCGAGCAGTTCAACTTCCTCCAATTCAGGACTTCAAATGAACCTAAAGAATTTGAGGAAACCTGGAACCTTCAAAAGACCCAACTACAACGATAAAAAGGGCAAAAGTTTGGGGTTCCCACCTATTTATTCAGCTTCTATAAAACATTAGCTAAACTATGTATATTAGTGTAATATAAATCACAGAATTGGCTGTGTTTCATACATCATCCACTTATAAGCTCGAATTTCGCCCATGTCCAAAAGCTTTCTCCCAAAGTCGTCTCTGATACTTTCATTAAACTGATTAATCCAATTAATCTCAATATCAGTCAAATATTTCGTATCAATCAACTTCCTACAGAATGGGACTCTCGTTAAGTACTTGAAGCCCAAAAAGTTGGTGCCTGTTCTGGTTTTGCCCAACGAGTCGTCACATTCCATGACCTCTATTTCACTTTCAACTCTAAATCCTTTGACACCATCGATATAATAACCTGGTTCAATACTAGTGACGGCTCCAGGGGCAAACAAGGCTTCAGAAGTTGGAACTGTATTTGTTGTCAGTAAGTACAACGGAGACTCGTGAACAGTACCGCAAGCACCTACTCCATGGCCAGAACCATGATTAAAATCAAGTCCTTCGTTCCATAACGGTTGACGAGAGTAAGAATCCAAGATTGCACCAGTCAAAGGACTGGAAGGCGGGAATTTAGCAAGGGAAACGGCTAAATGGCCCTTTAAAACCAAAGAATAGAACTTTTTATCTTCCTCGAGCAACTTGTCGTAACCAAACTTGTAAGTTCTAGTGATATCTGTTGTACCTTCCAAATACTGAGCACCTGAATCGATCAAGTAGATTTTAGTGGGATCAATTACGGAGTTTTCCGACTCAGATGGTGCGTAGTGGATTATTGAAGCATTGGCCCCACTAGAAGATATTGTTTCGTAAGATTCTGTCAAAAAATTTGGAATTTTGCTTCGAATTTTATGGATTTTACAAGCTGCCTGATACTCGTTGATCACTTTCTTCTCCACAATTAGCTTGTGCTCGAGCCACGATGAGAATATAATGAATGCCAAAGAGTCTTTATACTGGGCTATTCTACCGTTTTTCAATTCCGTTGGGTTCTTGATTACTTTCATGTAAGAAACAATCGGATAGTATTTGATGCGTCTCTTGGCAATTGATTCTGGGATCGATGATAGTAGTGCATAAGTTGAAGAAGCTTTGGAAGGCAATATCAATGATAGGTCGGGGTTCTTGATAGTTGCCTTGAGGCTCGATAAATCCTTATAAAACTGGTCATAGGGCTTAATAATCAAATTATCAATCTGTTCCAAGTGTTTTTGCACCAGGCAGTCCACCAATTTGCACTCGTCGACATACAATACAACGTCCTCCAATGTGATTATCATATAGCTGAAAAATACCGGAGTAAAATCAACGTCCTTTAAAGATCTGAGGTTAAGTAACCATGCAGTTTCATCCAAAGCATTAACAATTAGATGGGTTCCGCCATTGTGAGATATTTTCGTCCTGACTCTCGTCAACTTGTCATTGACAGACTCTCCAGCATATTTCATCGGATATACAAACACAGGATCTTGTGATCTGGTTGGTCTGGTAGAGCCCCATACTTGATCGACCAAATTGACTTCCAAAAGAGGTTTGAATTGGACCTTCGATTGGTATTGCGTCTTACACGCTTTTTCAAAGTATTCTCCAAGCGAAAGACTCAAAACTCTCGGATCACACGAAATCACATTTGAAAACTTGCTGGACAAAGCTTTATCGAAACAAAATTGGGTCCATTTTGGGTATGAAGGAACTCCTTGCTTCAACAATGACCAATACTTTGGGTTCAACTGCTTCTGGGCTTGCAAAAAATACCGTCCGTCCGTTGATAAAGCAGCTTCTCCTGATAACAACTCAGCATCATCCAACGTGACAATAGCGATTCCTGCACTTCCTGTGAAGCCCGAAATGAATTCTCTTCTCTTGTCTGCATTTGCAGTGTATTCGCTTTGATGTTCATCTTCACTGGGCACGATGTAAACACCTATTCCATGTTTCTTCATCAACTTCCTCAAAGATAATAACTTTTCCCCCGAAGACATTGAACTCATGAATTTTGGCTCCGAGCTCGGAACGTAAGGAAGCTCCGAGAGTTTCTGATCTTCTAAATCTTCTAAATCGTATTTTGCCCGATATTCTTCATCCTCTTTCTGCAAAGCCGAATACTGCCAATCCAAGTCTGTTCTGCTTGACGAATGATCCATATTTAGGCAGGGAAAAGCATTTGCAAGAAGTCCCGTGATCAGAGGCATGGTAATGGAAGATCCCGGGCTTCTAGAACCCTCGTTCAGCCCCAATTGTTTCTCTTCGAAAATACCCATATTCAATAAAACCAGCTTTTGGAGCTTTTCAAATTGGTTTACGACTATGCGGCTCGGTCGTGCGCCAGACAATAGATAGTGCCAGATGGAGAGATTGTACGAACGAAGACCAAGTGACTTGTTGAGAGATTCGAGAACACAGTCGGCCAATCGAATGGAGGGTCTGTGAAGTCATGTGATCTCCTGCTGATGATAAATTTCCTGGTATAAATATTTTTATACTTATGATGACCGAGTATTTAATGTGTGAAATTCACATTGTAGTGCTAGCTATGACTTTGGGCAAAAAAAAAACAACAAAAGTCGAAAAAACCGATTCTGGCCGTGTGTGACACGAGTGGATATCACGTGCTCCATCCTCGTCTGCACCAAGAAACTTCGATACCTGTCAAGTTCAAACCAATTCGAAGAGCATCAAGATGAATAAATCTGTGGGTAGAATGGTTGCAACACGCCGAAAATAAATGATATGAAAAATTACGCGGGTCGCGTTCTCAAGCACTTTATCACTTGCGAGATGGGAAGGTTAATTGGACTCGAGCTCCATAATTTCAAGTCTTACAAAGGCACGACACGTGTGGGATTCGGAACGAGCTGTTTTACGTCCATTATTGGACCCAATGGGTCGGGAAAATCCAACATGATGGACGCAATATCGTTTGTTCTAGGCGTACAATCATCTCAGTTGAGATCACAGAATATGAGGGACTTGATATACCGAGGACGAGTGGGCGACTCAGAATTGGCTGACGCATCTCTAGATGTGATTGACCAGACCTCCGACCCGCTGTCCGCCTATGTCACAGCGTTGTACGAGAAAGACGATGGTGAAAAAATGGAATTCAAGCGGGTCATATCTTCGTCTGGGGCCACAGATTACAAAATAAATCAAAAAAGCGTCACGGCAAATCAATATTCGGCCGTATTGAAGAACGAAAACATCTTGATCAAAGCCAAAAACTTCTTGGTTTTCCAGGGGGATGTTGAGCTGATAGCTTCTCAAACACCAAAAGAATTGACGGCCCTTGTTGAAACGATAAGTGGATCAAAAGAACTTTCTAAAGAATACGATAGCTTGCGAGAAGATTTAGAAAGGGCTCACGAGTTCTCCAATTCCGTGTTCGCAAGGAAGAGGAATTTGAACAGCGAATCAAAACAGTATAAAGAACAACTTGCAGAACAAGAAATATTTGAGAAGAAATTGACCGAAAAGTCCGACACAATCAAGATCATTAACCTATACAAACTATTTCATAATGAAATCAGGCATGTCAAGATGAATGACTCCTTGGAGCTGAAGACCAAGCAGTTCAAAGAGTTCAAAAAGGAATTGAGTAAACAAGAAAAACAATACAACAAAATCACTTCTGAATATTCAAAAGGCTCTTTAGAAATTTCAAAATTGGATGAAGAACTTGAAGTCCTAAGATCCAAAGTCGAACTCAAAAAGTCTCAGATAGTTCCTGTATCGGCGAATCAAAAGTCGTTATCTTCAAAGATAGCCAGCAATAAGTTAAAAGTTAAAGATTTATCTTCTGAGATCATTAAGAAGAAATCCAATATATCTGCAATCGATGCCCAGTTGAAAGACGTGAACAAAAGCTTTTCGAAGTTTGAACAACGGATCACAGCAAGTTTATCTGCCTCCAATTTCACACCAAATGATCACCAAGAATACGAAGTTTTGAAAAAAGAGTATCTTGCCAATGGGGGTTCTGAGTTAGAAGAACAGCTAAGCATTTTGTTGAACGAAAAAGAATCCATTATCTCCATGATAGAAAATAATCAAAGTAAGATATCGAGTCTCAAGAGTTCTGTCAGCGAATTACAATTTACTAGAAACGGAGAGTTGAATTTGAATTTGATATCAGTCAACTCAGAGATCTCTGAAATTCTTTCAGCAAAAGAAGAAAAAATTCGGGCCAGAAACAGTCTTGTCGAGAGACTTGAGAGTTTCCATCATGAGGAATTGAAGTTGAACACTCAATTAAGAGATGTGTTGGCCAAATTGGATGAATTGAGCTCGAAACAAAGGGAATCGAAAAAGTATAAAAGACAAAGAGAGATTTTGTCAATTTTGAAAAATTCACTTCCACAAAACTCAGTTAGAGGATTTGTGCATGAGTTGATCCGTCCTTCCCACAAAAAGTTTGATTCAGCGTTGATAACTCTTCTTGGAAGGAATTTTGATAGTATCATCGTGGAGACTACTGCTACAGCATACAAATGTATTGAAATTTTGAAAGAAAGAAGACTAGGAGTCGCAACTTTCATCCCACTCGAATCAGTAACTAATGAATACATTAACTTGAATCTTCTCAGATCGATTCATCCTAAAGCCCAACCTGGTGTTGACATCGTTGACTTTACCGATAGATCATTGGAAAATGCAATTAATTATGTAATTGGAAATGCAATAGTGTCTGAAGATTTGGCAACCGCAAGAGAATTGAAATGGGGTCCAAAAAAGATCGAGAACAAGATCGTTACAATGGAGGGTTCGATCATCAACAGGTCTGGATTAATGACTGGTGGTATCAACAACGAAAGGTTTGAAAACATAAGTTGGGATAAGAGTGAAATAAAGAATTTGACAGAGATCAAGAACGATCTTATACAAGAATTGGAAAAAATTTCTAGCAAAAGACCAAAAGAAATGGAAATCAACTTACTCAATGACTCAATTGCTTCATTAGATGACGAATTACCGCTCTTAAGAAATCAAAAAGACTCCATAGAGAGATCAATAAAGGATCGAGAAACTGAAATTCAATTTAATCAAACTTCAATCGAGACCATTGAATCCGATAGTAATAAGAAACAAGAGAGATTGACAGATTTGGAATCTCAAATCTACAATCTCAATCAGCAAGTTGATCAGATCCAAGGTGAAATCTTCGCCAATTTCTGCAAAGTACATGGATTGAAAAATGGTATTCGTGACTATGAGGAGGTCCACGGGTCAGCCATGAGAATTAAGACTAAAGAGAGAACTCAATTCAACAAGATGATCACCACATTGAACAACCGACTAAACTTCGACAATGATTCCTTGAAGGAAACAGTAGCACGTAAGGAAAAGCTTCAACAGGAGATTTCACTTCTTGAAGAAAAATTGCTGACGCTTCTTGAGACAAAAGATACATTGGAGAGCGAATTGGATGAAGTTGAAGCGACCTTGGAGGTACAAAAACAGGAGAAGGTAGAAAAGGAGGATAATTTGAAGGCTAAGGCAAAGTATGCTACACATATTGAAGAAAACATCAACGAACAAAAAATAGAAATCGAGAATATTGCTAAAGAGATCACATCGCTCGAGGAGGTGATGACAAAGATCGATATTGAAAGAGTCAATATCTTGAAGAATTGTAAGATAGAAAACATTAATATTCCGCTACTTGAAGGACTGGTTGAACAAATATCATTAAATGAGTCAGTGGACAGTTTAGCCAAGGAGATCTATGAGATTGAAATAGACTACGAAATGCTCGATGAAACATTAAAAGAATCATACAGTTTGAGGAAGGAAGCTGAATTAACAGCCCAATTGAATGAGATCATGGAGCAACTCGATCAGTTAACACCAAATGCCAAAGCGTCTGAGCGATTGAAAGTCACCGAAACAAGATTAAAAGACTTCGATAAAGATTTCACCAAAGCCAGGCAACAGGAAAACAAAGCATTACAAAAATTCAATGAGATTAAAGATAGGAGGTACGAATTATTCCATAAAGCATTTGAGCATATTTCAAGTAAGATCGATGAAGTTTACAAGGATTTAACGAGATCTGCTTCATCTCCCATGGGTGGATCTGCATATCTCACATTGGAAAATGAAGAAGAACCCTATCTTCATGGCATCAAGTATCATGCTATGCCTCCCATGAAAAGGTTCCGTGATATGGAGCTTCTATCAGGAGGAGAAAAAACCATGGCCGCATTGGCTTTGTTATTTGCAATCCACTCGTTCCACCCATCTCCGTTCTTTGTATTGGATGAAGTGGATGCCGCGTTGGACTCGGCAAACGTCAACAGAATTGCCAATTATATCAAAAAGATTTCGAGTCCTTCGTTCCAATTTATTGTGATTTCTCTCAAGAGTGCATTATTTGAGAAGTCCGATTCGTTGGTAGGAATTTTCCGAGAACAACGGGAAAACTCTTCTAAAACATTGAGTTTGGACTTGAGGGAATACCCCGAAGAGGAAATCCCAGTGGTAGGGGCAACGGCTTAAGGTTTGTGCCATGTTTGTAGGTCAAAAACATGTTTAATATAAATTAAATTAAAGTAGTCTCGCGATCTCATCTCATCTCATCTCAGTGATGCTTCGGCTATGGAGACCTTACGTAAGCCCTCTAGGAAATATGAAGAGGGCCTTGGTGAAGAACGGAGTGCCTGTTCCGCTAAGGTTCATGGAAATATCCACCAGCCGGCCGCTCGAGCTGCATGAAAGTGAATTTAGCATGCCAGCCAAAAGGAAGAAAACAATCATGAATATACTAAGAAAGTCGGCCAGAAAAGATACAAATCAAGCAGGTGGAACGAAAGACGTGTTACGAAGAGAAATAGCGCAATGCTTGGACGAGTTCAATGACACTCACGACAAGAGACTCACGATGGCAGATGTGAAGATTGGATTGGACGTAATTGATAAGTTTATATTCACACGAGAACGACCTGAAGCAGTATTGAGTGGCGTGGAAGTCAGCTATTTGACATCAGAAGGCCATGGGCTTGCATTAGTAGAGAAAAACCGATATGTCTCCGGCTATGATGTGGAGAATAATGGAGAATACACTGTTGCGGTAATACCCAAAACTCTTCCTGGTGATAGGGTAACAATACAGTTAATGTCCCATTCTTTCGACCACGCAGAAGCAGTGCTTCACAAGGTTGAAAACGCCAAAGAGAGAAACAACAGAAGACGGGATGATCTTATAATTTGTGGCTCATTCAATGATTGTAACGGGTGTCAGTACCAAATGTTGGATTATGACTACCAATTGGAATTGAAACGGTCAGTCATCCACAAAGCATACAAATTCTTCTACCCTAGTATCTTCAAAACCATAGATCCCGTTGATTTGGGCCTCGTGGTAGCTTCACCTATGGAATATTCCTACAGAACAAAGATCACTCCTCACTACACTTATCGAAAAGGATCAAACAAACAAATAAATATTGGGTTCAAAAACGTCGATCCCACCAAGGGCAATGTGGATGTGAACCGCTGCCCTATTGCTACCGAATCGATAAATAAAGAGCTCCCTGCGGTCCGGTCGAATGTTTTAAACAACCTTGCATCAAGAAACCCTGGCAAAGATCAATCGACAGTTCTTTTGAGAGAAAGTATAAGAATAGACTTCAATACCGGGAACTATGATCTTGTGTGTATCAGTGATCCCAAGAAGATTGTTACGGAGAAAGTGGGTGATTTCGTTTTCCAATTTCCTGCCAATGAATTCTTTCAGAACAATAATAGTATCCTACCATTGGTGATTGATTTTATAAGATATCATTTGGAGCCGCTCAATTTCAAGCATATTATAGACACTTATTGTGGGTCAGGCTTCTTTGGCATATCTTTATCGAAAGACGTACCCGAAGATGGCCAGATATTTGGAATAGAGGTATCCTCAACTTCATTAAAATATGCCAGTCATAATGCAAAGATAAATGGATTAAAACTCGACGAAAAGATTCAGTTTTTGGAGGGTAGCTCAGAGAAAATTTTTGTCAGTAGCTCTTTCAAGAAGTCAGGTGTCAAGGGATCAGACTCTGTGGTAATAATGGACCCTTCAAGAAAAGGATCCAATGAGGAATTCTTGACGCAATTACTTGAGTTTGGCCCTAAGGCAATAGTCTATGTTAGCTGCAATGTATTCACACAGGCTAGAGACATTGACACATTCATGAAGATTCAAGAGCCCGATCCTATGTATGAAGTGGTCAATGTTACTGGATTTGACTTCTTCCCTCAGACAAAGCATGTCGAATCCATAGCTATTTTGAAGAGGAAACAATAACTCTACAACTTATTTATGTACATGTATATAGTTGCACAAATTACATTTCATCAGCATTCTGCAACAATTCTTCTATGATGTCGAACATGGCATTGGATCCCCATTCAACTCTCTTTCTTTGTCGTTTCCCATCAACAAAAGTGCTCTTCAATGTTTTTTCTTGAACAAAGTATTGCAATCCTCTCAATAACGACGGTTGATCTTTTGCTTTCAATATTCTTTCAATCAAAAGCTGATCAGTGAACTTCATATCAGCTGCCTTGACTTTGTTGTTCAACCCCATGCCCACCAAATGAACCTGTGATTTTTTGGCCACAGAATCCAAGAATGTGACAATCAATATTTCTAAGAAAAGACTCGTTTCAGTAGAAGCAGTTAAGAAATTGACACTCTTCAATGAATGAAGAGGCAACGATCCTTCTGCCATCAAAAATCCAAAGAATCTTCCCAAGTTATAGATTCTTTTGAGCTTGGTGCTTTCGTCTTCATCAACATCGAATCCCAAAAAATCTTCGTCTTCACTGTCACCAATGTTAGATTTTTCAAAGTCTTTGAGAACATCCCAGAATAAGAATTGGATGGTTTTTCTATGGGAGTGGGATTCGGCAAGCTTGTGAGCAAGAAGACCATAGTAAGGATTCCAACTTTGCTCCATACTAACACAATGGATCAAAATTCTTGGTATCTCTCTTTCTTGGGCTTTCTTCAACTGTAATTTATCGAGCTTTGTCAATGCATCAACATAATCTTCTGCAGACATGATAGTGATGAAGATGGCTCTTCTGATGTCAGTATTCATTCTTTGCTCTTTGGCAATTTGCATCCAGTTTGGTTCTGCGCTGTCCAAGATCTCGGTCATGGCCTGTTGGTCGAAATTCTGAGATTCTGCAGTTTCGGTAGCTCCCTTCCAAGCTGCTCCAACTAACCACCATTTACCATTGGTATCAACATTTCGAATATCATCGAGCCCTACTTGGATTGGGTCAGAAGGTCGACTAGATATACTTCCAAGGTACTTCTTCAAACGCATGCTTAACTCCTGAGAGAAATCAGAATTTGCTTTCATTTTGTTATTCTTCAAAGAATTGATGGTCTCAATCAAAAATTGTGTTCTGGGATTGATCTCTTTTAACGAGGACGAGACCTTATTCATCATGAGAACAATCTCCTTGAGCCCCGAAGGATCATCTGTCCGGATCTGGTTCCCACAATTTTTTATTAACCTCAACAAAATTTCTGCATTCTGTTCATCAAATTCATTAATTAACAATTTGATGATATCGTAGATCAATCGAGATGAAACAAGCTGGAAGGTATAGACACACGATAACAACGAGATGACATTAGAAACCTCTTTGGTCATGGACTTGTTCTGATAATCCTTGAGAAATCGTTCAACCAAAGCTTGGATGAAATGAGCTCCAAATTCTACACCCTGTAATCGATAAATTGCACTGACAACACATGACTGTAAGTAGACGAAGGTTTCCAAAAGTCGCCCTTGACTGACGATACTGTCAATGACTATTGTGGTTAAGTGTTCGATCACGAGATGTCTTGGATTACTGGAAAATAATCCATTAATGTCATTTATTGTTGGAGCAAGATTTCCCTCAGATACCTTGTTGATTGAACTCTTGATACTCTTAGTGAGCGCTATGACTTCTGCGGATACTTCACCTGACTCAAGAGCCATTTTTCGACGCAAAGCAGGAGGAATGTACTGAGTTGAGTCCTCTTGGCCTTGTGATGGAGCTACAAACGGGTTTTCTTTAGCAGGAACGGTATTGGAGTCATCAAAATCATCGGTATCTCCCATTCGTTTTTCACCATAGAGCTCTTCAAGCTCACTATCAAGGTCACTGTCGAAGTCACCATCGCTAATGCTATCATCGGATCCATAATCTTTAGGTGGCTGGATGTCATTTTCAACTTTGGAGGTATTTCCATCTTGGGGAACTTCTGGCTCAGAATCTTCGTGATAGCTGTCGAAATCTAAGTCAAGCCCGTCTAACAAACCACCAATAAGGTCATCATCATCAGTTTTCGTGAGTCTTGCCTTTTTTCCTTTCTTCAAACCAAGTTTTTTGGCAAAATACTCCATTTCCTCTTCGTCTTTTTTCATCTGTTCTCGAACCAGCGGGGGAATATCATGAAATTTTCTTTGTTCCTTTGTCTTCTTTGGGACTTCTTCTTCCAGATCTTCACTGAAACTATCATCAGAGAGATCCTCTTCTTTCACGACCCTAATTTCAGACGTTTTCTTACCTTTTTTGAGTCTCTTTAAAGCTTCAAGAGGATCTTCTTCATTTTCTTCATCTCGGTCGTCTTGCACTTCCAGCTCCAAATCTTCATCCTCGCCAGACTCATCTTCGAAATCTGAAAGAGAGTCATCGCCAAGGTCGTCTTCTTTTACGATTCTGACCTCGGACAGAACCGAACCTTTTTTGGCTTTGAGTTTTCTTAATGCTTCCATTGGATCCTCATCACCATACTCATCCTCTTCATCCTCGGGTGATTCGTCGTGATCACTGAGCCCCGAAAAGCTATCGTCCTGCAACTCGTCTTCTTTGACAACTCTAATCTCGCTGGCCGAAACAGCATTTTTCTTTATCTTCTTTAAAGCTTTTATAGGATCGGACTCTTCAGCCTCATGATCTTCTGTAGAGTATTCAGTCTGTTTTGGCTTTCTGGAATGGTTGCTAGGCTTTGTGTTTGAATTCGAGTCGTTGTGAATGGGCTTGGAGACAGGCTTCGAGCGCTTTTGTTTCTTCATCATTCTGTCTTCCTGTCTCTTTTGTTTTCTGGATTTGGGCTTCTCTCCAAATCGCCTTTTTCTGTCAAAAGTCTTGTATCTGGAGTCATTCTCGTACGCCCCACTGTCCTCTTTGTCCTTTATAGAATCGAGTATGCTTCCAGGAATCCGGATACTATGCCGGTCAGTGGTATTATTATTGTTTTTATTATGCAGAGGTGGCATATTTTAATCCAAGATGCTCATCGTAAAAATTCAGGCCACTTGCGCAGTCTTTTTTTAAATCACAGGACAAAAATACATCAACGAACTAATGAACAAGTTAAAGATAGACTTGGGGAAGATCAAAATCGATCTTAAATTGTTGGGAGATCTCTTCTTCTTGACAGGTGCAGGGTTGTCGATGTACTATCTTGTGAGTCACATTCTCAATGATCCATTGAATGATAATGTCAAGGCCAAAGAAGCTAAGAAGAAGAGTCAGGGAATATTGAAAAGACTCCAAGAATCCAATCCAGAGTTGAAAGGTGTGACATTTACTGAGTATGAGAAGCAACTCTTGAATTGCTTGGTACTACCTGATGATATCTCCATTTCGTTTGAAGATGTTGGAGGACTTAATCAGGTGATTGATGAACTCAGAGAGTCGGTGATTCTTCCACTAACAGAACCTGATTTATTTGTTGCGCATCAATCATTAATACAATCGCCTAAGGGAGTTTTGTTTTACGGACCTCCAGGGTGCGGGAAAACCATGTTGGCCAAGGCAGTAGCTGCCGAAAGTGGAGCGTATTTCCTTCTGATCAGAATGTCAACAATCATGGATAAGTGGTATGGTGAAAGTAATAAGATTGTTGATGCGATATTCTCGTTGGCGAACAAATTGCAGCCATGTATAATATTCATTGATGAGATTGACTCGTTTTTGAGAGATAGAAGCTCGACAGATCATGAGGTAAGTGCCATGTTAAAGGCCGAGTTTATGACATTATGGGACGGATTGGTTGGTAATGGTAGAATTATGGTTATGGGAGCTACAAATAGGCAAAATGATATTGATCAAGCATTCATGAGAAGATTACCCAAACAAATTGCAATTGGCCGGCCAAATTCGGCACAAAGAAGATCGATTCTTTCGAAGATTCTACAGGGGAGTCTGTTGGATTCGATAGACTTTGACTTGGAAACAATTGTTCTGAACACTAAAGGTTATAGTGGGTCTGATTTGAAGGAATTGTGTAGAGAAGCAGCCTTGAATTCAATGAGAGAATTTATTAGATCAAACTACAAAAACGGTAAGAAGATATCTTCTGCTGAAGACACGTCCAAAGTCAAGCCCTTGAGGACGGACGACTTTTTGAAGAACATTCCTGATGCCATTCCTTCTTCCTCTATTGATTAATAGGTGTATTGTACATATAAATAATAGGTTTTCCTGAGTTGAAAAAATCCATAATTGATTTCGCATAGCAATCCTTAAATCTATGACAGTGTCACTAAGAATTGGCTGGAGAAATGCCCAGTTTCAGGTCAGAAACTCGCATTTGATGGCTCCTTCAATGAAAAGGATCTTCTACAGTGGCCATTGGAATGCATATTCCACTAGATCTTCAGGGATAGTCAGACATTACAGTACGGACATTGGAAAAATCAAACAAGAGTCTATTGAAAGAGATAACGAGGCTTCAGCCTCTTTAACAGGAGTGGTTGATGTTCAAGAACAAACGGAGGTGTTGCTTTACTTTGATCATATCTTTTCCCGTAACGTATCGCCATTCAGATTAATGCAATACATAAATATCATCAAATCCCATAGCGAGGACATTAAGAAATTACAAAATCAAGTGATGAAGCTTGCATCTCCTTCCAAGAATCCTCTTCCAGAGGGAACTAACTTGGTTGACTTTGTTCCTTTGCAGAGAGATGCTGGGGCATTTGTGAAGTTTTCTGTTCCTGCTGGTTCAACTCCCAAGGAGATTAGCAGTAAGATTTGTGAGAATGTTAAAGCACACAATAAACGAGGAAAAGACAACATTGTCAAGCTCCTTACTTCTCAGGTGACAGGATTTTACCCTGACGTGTTCCCGGTGAAGGGGATTCCGTGGATTGAAGACTTGAGACGGTTTCCTTCTTCGAAATTGAAAGTTCAATTTGACGGCTCTCCTTTGACAGAAGAAGAACTTTATGTGTTGCTCAGACGATACGGGTCCATAATGGACATAACTCCCGCCAGCAGCAGCACTCCTTATGCAATTGTGGACTTCAAGCGTCTTAGATCAGCTATTTGTGCAAAGAATTGTGTAACAGGAATGGTTTTGAAAGACGCAAATACTACATTGCACTTACGGTACGAGCCAATTGCGAGAGTCAATTACATCACCAACTTCATCTCCAATCACCAAAGAATCTCGGTTCCGGCAATTTTGGCCTTGTTGGCGACTCTTGCTGTTATCATATTCGATCCGATTAGACAGTTTTTCATTGAAGAAAAGATCGAACATAAACTTTCGTTGCAAAACTATACGAACAACCGTTATTTTACTTTCTTCACAAGGCCCGTTTTGGTTGCTAAGGCTTGGCTTTGTAGTGGATATGACTACATTGGTGATACGATAAACGCAAAATGTCATGATGATGCTATAAGCAACGAGAGCGATTTCGACAATGATGAAGCATTTGAAACTTCGAATCTCTGGAGTGAACGTTTTGCCAAAATCAAACAATTGAAGTTATGGATCTATGAGAATGTCGGGACTTTTATCATAGTTAAAGGTCCCAAGGGATCAGGTAAGAGAGAATTGGTTGTTGAAAATACTCTTTTGGACGACGAGAAGTTGAGGAAAAAAATCCTTTATATCGATTGTGAGTCGATTGTCAAATCCCGTACCGATAACAAGCTAATAGAGAATATAGCTGATCAAGTTGGGTACTACCCAGTTTTCAGTTGGGTCAATTCGATTTCTCAGTTTGTTGATTTGGGAGTTCAAAGTATAACGGGACAGAAGTCTGGCTTAAGTGAATCGAAGGAAACCCAGATTAAAAACATGTTTCTGTTAACCACACAAGCAATTAAATCGGTGGCTTTAAGTGATTATAAGGTTTATGAGAAAGAAGTTAAACAGAGAAGAAGAAGGCAAGAAGTTCGTCAAAGACAAAACCCCAATCAAGATATCAAATTGGATGACATAATGAAAGAAGATGAATATCTCCAGCAAAATCCCGAAACAAAACCAATTGTGGTGATCAATAAATATTCTTCCAAATCCGGGGGTAGTGGCAATGAATTCTTCTACAAAATGGTCAGTGAATGGGGAGCTAGTCTTATCCAAAGCAACACTGCCCATGTTATTTTCATCACCAATGATGTGGGTTCAATCCAGCTGTTGAACAATGCGTTACCCAACCAAGTCTTCAAACAAATTAGCTTAAATGACGCCAGTGAATCGAGTAGTTTTGCGTATGTTATGAACCAATTACGGGATATGAGATATGAGAAACTCGATACAAATATAATCAAGAACTGTCTTGCTCCTTTAGGGGGAAGAATGTTGGATTTACAAGCATTTATCAGGCGAATCAAATCCGGAGAGTCACCGCATGAATCGTTAGATGAACTTGTTATGCAAGCGGCTGAGCAGATCACAACATTCTTTTTGTTCAAGAGCTCAAAAGATGAAGATCAAGACCGCAAGTGGGATCCATTACAAGTGTGGGAGCTTATCAAAATATTATCCAAGAAAGATTCAATAAGCTACAACGAGTTGGTTGCGAAATCTGCGGTATTGAAACCAGATGAAAAGACCATCAGCGCTCTAGCTGCTCTTGAACGGAATGATTTGATAACACTCAAGCGTGAAAAGGGAATGCTTTTAGAAATAACCACCGGAAGACCTATCTACAAGGTTGCATTCAGAAATTTGGTCGAAGATAAGGAGATCCATAAAGCATTTGAAATCAATCACTATTCGAATCTCATTAAACTTGAAACGGCCAAGATCAATAGCTTTGAAGACGAGTTAAGCAAAGTTCAATTCAAAGATTATAATATCAACAATCGGTTGAAATACTTGGTTGAGAGAATCGAACAATCCAACGAAAAGATCCTTGATTACGAAAGTCACGTTGCAGAGATAAAGACCGGCAAATCCAAAAAGGCTTCAGTGTTGGGTATATTCTGAATATTGTATATAGCTGCTTAAATTTGTATTAATAAAGATAATCAAACCACCGACTTTCCGAGAATAAACGAGAGTAACATCAAGGCAAGAATCAACAATTTCTCGATATTGTCCAACTTCTTACCCATTCTATCCACTTGATCACGAACCTGCGCCAATTCTTTACTAGTAACTGCACTCGAACCATTGATTGGTGGATATGAATTGGTTCTTTGTTCATAGTTATTGTTGTGAGGCACGCTCTCCGAAATACCTGAAGTATCACGACGAGAGACGAATGGGGCCTCGTTTTTAGCACCAGAACCAGCACCAGCAGCCGCAGCAGCAGCAGCCCCGAATCCTGAGCCAATGGCCCCAGCACCAACGGCGTGTGCCACGCCATTTGATTCCTGATTTGCAACGGTTCCATTGGGAACAAACTTGGAGATCCGTTTTGAGCCGCCGTTCAACTTGGCTGGCGAGGCAGCAGCGGGTTTCAGAGCCTCATTGAGGTTCACATAGTTGACTTTGATCTTGGACAAGTTCAAGCTGTCGTTGTATTTGGCTTGAAGCAGAGACCACAGACTTTGGATGTCTGAAGAAGCGATTCCATCAGCGGGCAATGACATCACTAAAAACTTGTGCTTGGACCTGTAGTTGGAGGGAAGTGGCAGGTCCAATCTGGGTAACGTGACAGACACTTTTGCCGAAGAATTGGGTTCAATTACACCGATATTGGGCTTGACCGAGTACACTTTAGCAGCATTGGTCTTGACTTTGAAGGCCAATGGCGACGATTGGGTGTTCTTCAAGGTCAACTGTGCTGTAGTGGGGCTTTTGAAATCGCTTCTTAGCTCAACAGTGGTGGGTGAAACGTCCATTGCAAGTTGTTGAAATGTTGAAACTTTCACAGTTTATATATTTGCTTGAAATGGGGAGAAAATCGATTTTCAGAATGTGAAAAATATCCATTTGATAAGCACTGGCACAAACAACATGGCGAGTTTCGAATGCCCGTGCTCAGTATCAGAGTGTGTGTGACGGCAAATGGCACTGTTCGGGGGCTGTGAATCCTCGGCCGTTTTTCAGAGCTGATGGTCACGGGATTGTTGTAGTATCTTGGAACCGTTGTAGTATCTTGGAATCTGAGGCTTGAGGCTTATGATATTTCAATACCATGAATACTTTTGCAGGCGTGCAAAAAACCCGCTTGCAATCCTTACAGAGGCACGCCGACACCACAGACGTGAATATACGACATTAAGTACATACATCCACCTGGTATATACGTGTATATGATCACACAGAGCGTTGGAGACTTATCAAAGTTGAGGGTATAATATTTTGTTCCAGACAGTGTTCGTTTGAGATTATCATGCCATTGGATTCCTTGCCATACGAAGTGGTCGACCAGATCATAGGCCATTGTACTGCGGGTGTCCAATACCGGCTTTTGAAGTCCCGGAAGTACGCTGGGGCTGCCTATAAACATTACTACAAGTATGTTTCAATCAATGTGGATTCTGATAAGACCCCTGATGGTGAGACTCTCTTTGATCACCATTTTGATAGTATTGGAGGCCCTTCGTTTCGCCACCCTGATGATATTCTTGTGGCAGTTAGTGCTGGAGATCTGAACGTTGCTCGTGAGTACTATAATAGAACAAGGGTTCCTTCGTTCAGTAATATCCGGTCGTTTTTGATTTTCTATAGGCTGCATCCGTTGTACATTCCCAACATTCTTTTGATGGGGAAAGTATCTGATCTCGATGCTTTGTACCAATACAAACCTCACATATTGCAGTATGCTAAGATTGCCCTAATGGACCTTTACGATGGAGTTGAGAGACCTTACATTGAGCAATTTCCTGTGAAGATTCAACAGTTTAATGCTTGTGATAGTGACGATGTGCCCTCGAGTGTAGAAAGCTTGAATCTTTTTGGTTGTTCCTTGACTGTCTTCCCGAAACTGTTGAAGATCCTCCACTTGAATTCGGTTCTGTTTGATCCCCAAGATCTTTTGAAATTCCCAGCCCTAAAGCACTTGGCAATCGAGAACGGTCCACTTGAATTGGATCTCAATTTACCTTCTTTGTCCACATTATCTACAGACAGTGAAGGAGGCGATTTTTCCAAATTGACCTCTTTAACGACCTTGGAGTTACTTTCAGCACAAAACTTCACTTTAGGCTATGATCTGACTTGTTCTTTCATCTTACCTGGAAACCTTAAGCAGATCAACATAATACTTGAAATCCTCGAGGAACCGCTTATGGACTGGAGCCATTTGCGAAACATAGAGACCATGGTTTTCATAGCAAGTGATTACACTCCTCAAGACCTGACGGTTTTGGTTTCGCTTCCATCATCTTTGAAATTCTTCATGTTCGCTGGAAACATGAATCGAGCCCGTTTTGATTTACCACAGAGCTTGGAGACTTTGCAATTGTATGGAGTGAATCATATCCCTGATTTGACGGTTCCAAAGAACGTCTCAAGTTTGGACATAAAACCCTTTAATGTGTCCAGTTGCAAGTTTGATGATGAAAGTACTTTACAGGAGTTCAACATGGGAAATCACGGGCCACGTCGTTTACTTCCTCCACCGAATGTGAGATTTCTTGATGTTGTTGATTCTCGTGGAGTCCGTATAGATCATTTGAAGGATCTCGTTTCTGTTGAACATGTTTTTGTTCAACCTTCATTCAAATATACAATCCCAAAACTGTTGAAGAGATTGAAGGCTTGTCTGATAAACTCGGAACACCTTAGCACTTTTGAATCTTTGCAACACTTGGAACTCCAACGTTTGCAGAATACGTCGAAAGATCTTGGTTTTGGTTTTGGAAACTTGCAAACCTTGGTGTTGAGTGTTCAGAACCCTTTCAAGCTACCCGACTTACCAAATTCGTTAGAATTCCTTTCCTTGTTCGCTTGTGACATATTGAACAATGTCCAGTTGCCCAAAAATTTGGAAAGCTTGAAATTGTGTGACACCAAATTCAGAAAGTCCCTTCGTGCAAATAGCCATTTGAGACAATTGTGGTGTAAAGCTGTGGGCATTGATCTCTTTGAGACTTTCAGCACTTTGGGACGCAGTATCGAGTTTATTTACTTGGACACATGTTTCTTTGGGAAAAAAGAGATCGATCTATCAGGCACACGATTGGAATACTTCAGCGTGGACTGGTGTTCAATTAAAAGTCGAAAAATCAGATTCCCAAAAACATTGCAAACATTTAGAGTATCTAATGAAGAGGGCCGCAGTAATCTATTAGAGTGGGCAGACCTTTCAATGTGTAGGCAATTGTGTGTATTTGACTGCAAAGATCCATCCATGAATGAGAGAAAGAATGCGGTCAAATTCAACAAGTTAGTGGGACAGTTGTCTGAAACCATGTCCTCATTGGATTTTTGAATATTCTTGTTTATGTCATTATATGTTATCATGAAAAAAAGATTCCATTATCATAAAAGTAAATCATTTAAAATTTCGTATGCCATTCGTTGTCTGAAAATCGGCATGTCTTCCTGCTTATAGGTCAATTCTTTGGATTTGGCTAGGTAACTTGCGCAAATACATGTGAAGACCCCGCAGTCATAGCCGTTTTTCTGTTGTGGCACGGAGATATTAGGTAATACCTGGTATTGCAGAGTATTATCTGAAACTCCAAGTCTTTCGGTTTCTCCCTTCAAATAAGTTTTGATAAGATGCAATCCTGAAAACTGGGATTTCGAACTGTCAAACGGTTCATCATCAGAGCCGTCATCTTGTCCCACGCTACTTAGGGAATCGTAATATGCTATGGTCATATTTGTATTGTTAACAACTGCAAGAGCCCAATGCGCAGAACTGATGTTTATGGGAATGAATATGATATCTTTCAGGAATGGATTGAGCTTTTTCCTCTTACCCCATCGTTTGACCCCTTGATACCCCTTGGTTTTGAGGGTAGAGAAGAAATGACTGGTCCAACTGAAAAACTTTTCATTTTGGTCCGAAATCAAATTGAAGTAATAGTCAATGATATTATCATTGAGCCATTTCCCCGGAAGCAACGTTTTGATATCTCTAACCGTGATGTCAATTTGGTAGTTTGATACAAGAACCGTCGAGGCCATAGGATTATTAAAGATTGGTATGAGTTGTCGGTATTCTTGAGGCAGTAATGGTTGTACAACACTGACTTTATCCTTGATTTCTTTTTCTATTGCCTGGAGCTCATCTTCAATGGAATATCGGTATCTTTCTTTCGTGAGTAGCTCATTGTTAACAGTGACAGCCGATTCTCGTTGTTTTTGGAGACTCGGAAGATAAAACTTATTGATTCTAACCTCATAGTCATTCTTCTTGTTCCAGTCAAAAAACGAGTCACCATCGTTGTTGAACTTGACTATCTTGTAGCTTGAGCTGGACTCGAAGTCAAATGCATCTGCAAACGATGTCCCGTACTGTTGTGGAGGAGCCACTGACTCCATAAGAGGTCCTGATCGCAGCTCATCAATTATTAAAGAATCGCCCTCGAATTCTGCAGTCAAATCCGCCACTTGTTCATCAACGGTGCGGTCGTGTACTGGAAAGTCCTTTTGTGCTGTGGATCGGCCTTGATCATGATCACCAATGTCAGAGCGAACAACATATCTATATAGTCTAGCTAGCATTGGGTAATCACACAAAAATCAAAGATGCCATTGAGTCGCGCAACAAAGAAATGGGTGCAAACCAGCCATCTGTCTTGATTGGAGAATAACTGATACGGTCGATGGCTAAGGGAGATGGTGGCACGATTAGTGGCGGCTTACACGATTGGAAAGGGTCTGAATTCAAAGGGGATTCAAGTCTGGGGGAGCAGCAACGACTATATAATCCACGAACTAGAAATTCCTCGGAGATTAAGCGCCGTGGCGCAGTGGAAGCGCGCAGGGCTCATAACCCTGATGTCCCCGGATCGAAACCGGGCGGCGCTAAGTACCTTTTTTGGACTACAAACCCTCCAAAATTAAAAGCTCTGAAGATCTTTCCTCATAACACCTTAGGTTGGCAACACTGATCACGAGCAGCTAAACCCCGAAGATAGAAATAAGACGAAACTGACGAATCACAATCACCATCAGAGTCAGACTCTACGAACAAATGCAATTTAAGCAAATGCAATTTAAACAATAAGCCCAAGTTTGAGTTTGTTGTTCTGGAATAACATAGCGGAAATTGTTACCCTTTCCGTTAAGAAAGAGGATTTTCGCTCCAACTAGGATTTGAAGCCGTGAAAAGTTGGCCTGCTAATAATAGCCAATAAGCCTTGTGATCATATGACTAAAACAATCTAAATAATAACAGGTGCATAGACTAATGACCATACAAATGACCTCACTCGTTCAATGTCACTAATTTTTTGTATGGTCTCCTCTTTTGAACCGCACTTTGGCATTTTCGGTATTGCCGACTGAGGCAATTTAATGAGTTTATTTTGGGCTCTTCGTCGCATAATTAAGCTTTTTATCCACTGAGGATCCAGATAATCGTAAAAATTTTCCACTTGTTATATAAATAAAGCACTGTAAGGGGGTTAGAAAATTTGAAAATTGAGTACTACATAAGCCTTAGTGTGGATCCTAGTCATTTGAACAACATTCGTCTGTACCAAACAAACTGTGTGTTAGATCAGGTCACATAACATATTTTTGTAAGAGTAACAATGGGATCGTGTTTCAGTAAACAAGAAGCTCCAGCGGGTTCTGGATCTTCTGTTAATAACACCCGTCACCACCAGTCTCAGATAATCAATCAGAGTAATTCCATAAATCAAAACCAACTGCATAAACATCTTAACGATTCGAGTGATTCGAGCAACGATGATTCCACTAGACTCAATGAAAAACATAATCAATCCATAAGTGATTCTATTGAAAACCAACACCAACAGCATCAAGAGCAGCAGCTACAGCTACAACTGCTGAATCAGCAGCAGCAACTGCAATTGCAATTACAACAGCAACAACTGCTGCAACAGCAACTGAACCCAGTGGCCAACCAGCAAAATCAATCGAGCAAAGAAGTCAAAGTCTTGCTTTTGGGTAGCGGGGAGTCGGGAAAGTCAACGATCGTCAAGCAAATGAAGATTCTACATCAAAATGGATACACCACTGAAGAGTTGTTGGAATTCAAGCCGTTTGTCTATAAAAATATTCTCGATTGTATCAAACTGATCATCAATGCCGTTATTGATTTAAAACCCACCCTTATTGATGGCGTGGAGGGGGGCGAAAACAATGCCAAAGCCACCGACGATACTAGTTCGGTCCATCATCCAGACGCCCTCTTATCTTATGATGACTTGAACGAAATTCTTGATTATGACATAAACATAAATTCATCAGAACCATTTGATAATTCAATTGCATCCAAAATCGACAGAGTCTACAAAAATCCAAATGTTTCTGAGTTCATCAAAGTCCATCAAGGTGACTTTTATCTTGTGGACTCTACACACTATTTCTTATCTGATTTGAAAAGAATTTGTCAACCCGAGTATATTCCAACCACAAATGATGTTTTAAGAGCAAGAAAAAAGACTTCGGGGATTTATGACTTCAAGTTCAAAATGGGTAGCTCGTTAGATATTCATATGTTTGACGTGGGTGGTCAAAGGTCCGAACGTAAAAAGTGGATTCATTGCTTCGATAATGTAACATTGATTATATTCTGTGTGGCATTATCAGAGTATGACCAAGTGTTATTGGAAGAGAATAGTCAGAATAGACTCGAGGAATCGTTGACATTGTTTGATAGCGTGGTGAATTCAAGGTGGTTTGCAAGAACTTCGATTGTGTTATTCTTGAACAAAATCGATGTTTTTGCTGAAAAATTACCCTATTCCCCATTGGAAAATTACTTTCCTGATTACACGGGAGGAGCAAACATCAACAAAGCTGCAAAGTACATTTTATGGAGGTTTACTCAGGTCAACAGATCGGGCCTTAAAATTTACCCTCATGTCACTCAGGCCACTGACACTTCAAATATAGAATTGGTGTTTGCAGCGGTGAAAGAAACTGTTTTGGAAAATACTCTTAAAGACAGTGGATTGATCTGAAAAGAGTATCAATAATGTATTGCTTAGAATTCAATACTAGATTGCATTAGAGATTGCTAGGCAACGAAATTTAAAAAGTCAATAGGGGTTTAATACAAAAAAAATTTGATCAATTGTGATCTCCAGTCTATCGTAGTTTTCTATTGTACAAGAAATCTCTTTTGTAATGGGACCTTCGTAGATATACATTAGGAACAAACAAAAAGTTACGTGCTTTCCGTTGATTCTGGTTCCTGTTTCCTAACATAATGCAAGTTGTAGTTGCTGTCCAGCTTTCTCATTTGAGAGCCTCTGCCACGGCTTGTATTTCCCCTGCCTCTTGTTCTACGTCCTCTTCCACGTGCTCTTCCTCTCCCGCGTTGGGTCATGTGCTGTGATGTCGAGGCCAGAGAGTTGTCTTTATCGGTATTTTCCATATCAGTTCCCAGTGTTGGAGTCTGGCCAGCTGATTCAGCAGTTCCATTTTTGGCTGTCGATTCTTCGGCGATAGGTTTGCTAGACTTGCTATTGGATTTCACAGACGATGACTCAGCTTTGTTGCGATTTCCTCTTAATCTTGCCTTGGAATTGTTTCTGATGGCTCTGGCAATGACATCATCACTTGATATTCCTTCTTCGGTGGATACTTTGGTGTTGCTCTTTTCAGGCCGATGTCCTTCAGTCCCATTAGTGGTCTTGGTCACAGGATGTTTCTCATTCAGTTTCGACCCTCCAAATGTCAGTGGGTCGTTATTTGATTTACCTCTGTGTGATTTTCGTCCAACTTGACCATGAGCTTGATTTCTTTGGGGATTTCTTGGGGGTTTTTCGTTTGTATTGACACGAGCATCAACTGACAATGATTCAAGCTTTTTTTCAAGTACTCCACCGTCTTTTTCGAAACTTTTTGCACCTTCTTTTGTTCTTCTCGATTCCATGGCATTCTTATCATTCCGTGATGATCTCTTCCCTTTTTGTCCTCGACTACTCTCGGTTTGGTCTTGTTTCACCCCGGTGCCCAACACTTTTGCTGTTGCAGTTGTCTTATCACGGATTGTTTCTTCCTTTTTAGGCATCTTTGCGTCAATGGGTACAACTGGTGATGCACTCGGCTTTTCCACAACTTCGTTCGTTACATCCTGAGTCGTAGGTTCCTTAGAGGTGTTTGGAGGACTTATCGAGTCTGGGGTTTCGGGGGTTTGCAGGGTCTTTTCCTTAGGCCGAATTGGTTGTCTCTTTTTGAGAATAATAGGCTTCATTGTACTGACCTTAGGTGATTTGGTTTCAGGGCTCGAGCTTTTGTTGGGTTGGGAACTCAAGATTTCTGCTAGACTTTTCCCGTTGTTGTTCAATTGGGGAATTGGAGCAGGTTTGTACTTGGAAAATAATTCGCTGGTGCTGTTCTTAATGGTGGACACCAGTTTTGAAGGTGGACTAACTGGTTTTACCTGTGGAGGTTGAGGGTTTTTCGGCGATAAGTTCGCCTTATCATCCTCAAGGTTGATGGTTCTTATGGTAGTGGCATTAACATGCACCAATTTTTTGTCGATTTCATTATCTTTAGCGAAAGTATCCACTGGTTTGGCTGCACCAAAAGGATTTGGTTTACTCTGAGGTTTAGTTTGGGATAATGCAGGCGTACGAAGATTGGAATCCAAATGTGAACCACGGTCTAACCCGTTTGAAGGACCGAATTTCGATTCATGTCCCATGCTAGTATTATGACCCACGCGAGTCGATTTTATTGGAACCATGTTTGGTTTGAGTTTCCCAGTGGAAACGTCTGTTTCGATTTCCACGAGCCGTTCGTGATGCTCATCATTGAACTTCACGCAATCTCTGAAATCTACAAAGTTGGCCAATTCGACAATGACTCTTCGACCTCCTTGGTAATAGAGATCATTCCATTTCAACGATTTCTGTAAGTCTTGAGCATTGCCCAATTCAACAAAGGCGATCTTCTTTATTATGAAAGAACTAAGAACGTTGGTGGAGGGGTCCACCAAGATTTTGAACTTGACGGTCTTGGTATATCTGCTTGCAAAAAGATCAGCGATGAAGGCATCATTCGCAGTTAGGGGGAGATTTAGTAACTTGATGATATATGGAGGTCCATTATCGTGACCCATTGGGCCCTGCCTGAAGTGGTCTCTGTACCTATCACCAAACGGGTTCAGTGGTGGTGTCCTATAAGTTGGTACAGATATCGATGCAATATCGATATCATCATCGGCCCATGAACCACCAAGAGCTAAAAAAAAGCCGTTAGTAAGAGTCAATTGCAATAACACATGCAATGATGCAATCGTACGTACACTCATCAGTCATAAACTCTTGCAATGACATTTTCTTGGGAGGTACTGAATGGAAAAGTTAGTAAATGGAAACGGAGTTTGAAAACACTACATTGGAAGTTTTCGGCTCCAACTCGTGATATCCCACCAGAAAGAATCGGACCATGAGAACAGCAGCCTCTGGAAATGTCAATTGAGATCACCAAGAGGATTCATCGCATGGAAAATGGCGTTGTTCAATGGTTGGTGATCATAGTCCTTGAACAGTGAGATTACATTCGTAGATGGGGAATAAACCACAGGAACCCAGCCCAAAATCTCGTGTACATACCCATTTTCGAATCAGAATCTTATTTAGATATTGCTAGGTGTAATAGTGAAGGGAATTGCGCTTCTATTGACCTCGAAATAATGATTGATTGTTGTAAAGTACCTTATTATAGAGTTTTTCTGCAATCATCGATTTTTGGTGAGCAATCGCCGTCGTGCGCCGCACAGTATGCTTTTAATGATATTAAGCCTACAGAGTTGATGACTATAAATCCTGATAGGTATCGTAAACGGTTCTCCAATTGGTGAAGAAGTTCTTGAAAAGCTTCATACCTAATCCCAAATCCTTCGAGCCGGTAGTTGCCCTAATGGAATGCATGGACAATTGAGGAATTCCCAAGTCAATAGTTCTGGCCCCAGTTTGTAAAGAAATCGAAGGACCAATAGTACCACCAGATCTCGAATCGTTTCTGATTTGGAAGTATTGGACCTTGTCATCGTTGATTCTGGCAAGTTCCTCCATCAAGGCCACTCCTGTTGAATCGGTGGCCATGTGTCCATTTGGATCCAATGCTAAAGTGACACCTGTATTTGGAACTGGTTTATGATGTTCTAAATAAACATTAGCGAAGTTGGGATTCAACAAGTGGTTAACATCTGCCGACAAGATGATGGTATTGGCATAAGTCAATCTAATACTTTCTTCAACCACTTTATTGATGGCCTTTCTATAGTAGTTTGAAGATAAAACCCGAGTAATACAACTTTCAACCAATCCTCCTTTGATACCAGTTCTGGTGGCAGACCCAATTTCTTCATGGTCAAACAAACCAACCATTGAGAAGGAATCCAGGGCCACGAGATCTTCGTTAGCGCATTCAATAAGGGTCATTAATGCAGCATACGAACAAATTCTGTCATCGATTCTGGGACAGAAAATGAAGTCTTTATTCAATCCACCAAAAGATCCCTTTTGAACGTCAAATAATTGCAAATCGGTCTGGTAGATCTGTCCAATAGGAACACCACTAATTTTCGAAATGTAACGTAACAAATTGAGCGAATGCTTGCCGTATAATGGGGCAGATTTTTCTTCTTCAGAGGCTGGCTCATCTTCAGCACTCGAGAATCCAACAACAGGAACCGCCTGAGTTTCCTTGTTGAACGGACCAACAGCAGGAGCTCCAAAGTGAGGCGCCAATGTGGGGATATGAGCGATTGGATTAGGAGTCGAATCAACTAATTGAGTCACAAGCTTTCCGTCTTTTTTGATCAAGATTCGGCCCCCAATTCCCAAATCCCGATCCCACCACGTGTCCTGAAGAGTGCCTGCATAGTTAGCAACGCCCAACAATTCATATCCATCGACCTTACTCTTGGTGGAATTAGGTTTCAAAGCCACCGTCAACGAATCAATATGCGAACCAATCACACCAGCTCCCCTATCAGGAGTCCAGTCAGGACCAACCACAAAAGCAATCAAAGACGACCCGTTTCTGGTGGTGAAGTACTTTCCGGGCTCCAAGTTGGACCACGAAGCTTTTTCCGATAAATAAACGAACCCATTGTCCTTCAATTTTTGTCCAAAAAAGTCCACCACATGGTAAATTGTTGGGTTCTGATACGTGAAATCAATGTACTGCTGACTGATGGTCTCGTAGTCCAAAGAGGGATCCACTTTGATTGGTCCATCGGTGCTTTTACGCACAACAGCCGGTTCACGTCCAACAACAGCCGGTTCACGTCCAACAAAAGCCTGTGAGGAACTTTCAGCTCCATTGGCACCATTGTCGGTTGTAGCACGTGAGACAGGCGTATTTTGAGCGGTTTCGATGTTTTGAATGACTGCCTTCAAAGCATTGACCATGTTTTCGATTTCTGCCATAGCCAAAAGGGAAGTTTTAAAAGCAGTTTTCCCAAAAAATAGCGAGGTTATGGGTTTTTATGGCCGCAAAATTATGAGGCGCTGGTTGTTTCTAAACTCGCAGAAATTCAATTACGTTTCCGTTTTCAGTTAAGATAAAGATAAAGATAAAGTATATAAACAATCACGAAGTTGGCTTTTGGGCAGCGAACGTGGCAGCCACAATCAACGGGAACACGACCGTCACGTCGGCGTAGACCTTGACTCTCTTGGCGTCTGCCTTGATTTTTCCCCACGAAATCGCTTCATCGGGTCGAGCTCCAGCGTCAGAACCATCGAATTCTTGACCCGTGTTGATATAAACTGCATAGTCGGCACCGTTTCTCATGAGACACGCGTTACAGATGTGGTGCTTGATCAAACCCCCACCTAAAATGATCATTCCAGCCCTGCTAGCTTCCATTGACATGGAATTGATGGCTCTGATGTCAGCCACAATATCTAATCTTAATTGTCTGGGAGACGCTTTGAACGTGTGGAAGAACAACATGTCCCCGATGGATCCGTCGGTCAATGCTGGACAAAACACAGGGATCTTGTTCTTGTGACACCAATACAACACCGAAGATTCGTCATTGATTTCCTGTCCAATTCTATCGATGAATTTGGATGGGGTCCAAATCCCTGCTGTGTTGTCTAAAGCACAGTCTTTATTTTTCTCCAACTCTTGCTGTTGTTCCTCCAACATCTTGTCCAAAATCGGAACCATCCATTCCTCGAATTTACAATAATTGTCGTTGGGAACAAGTAAATTCCCAATCCGGTTCATTCCTTGATCTCTCAATGGTTTACCTGGAAGACTGAATTCTCCAAGGTATGTGGGGGCCAAACATTTGATGATGTCTTCTTCGATCCCTCCGGCTGATGAAACAACTGCACTGACCATTTTATGTTGCACCAAGAATCTTAAAGTATCTCTTAATCCACTACTAATCAAATTGGAAGTATATCCCATGAATATCGTGGTCTTTTGGTATCCGTCATCATCAAACTCCCCCTTGATCTCGTGGTCCTCCAATTCACTTTTGTGTTTCCCTCTCCATGATCTCATGTTGTTGATAATATCACACGCTTGTCCAACAGATGAACCTTGAAATCCCATCGTTTTCATCGAATTCACCAAATCGGTGGCTGTCATGTTGAATGCCGAATCTTTGCTATAGTCCACACCCTTGACTTCGACGAAATCGTCTGGAACTGGCACGGACTGCTTCAAAACAGCTTCACTTGCTAACCCAGGAAGTTGTCCACTCATTCTTATTTTGTCTTACGATGAGATTTTGAAAAATTTCCCCAAAAAACTTTTGAGATATGGAAATACTGTTTATCTCCGGTTTTGATAGTGTCGAGTCGACCATTGGAGCTTGAAACTTAAGCTGCTCTGTTGGCTTCTTGAGCCACGATTCGAAATGAAAAAAAACTACATCTTCTCGCTACAATTCCAAATTCTCTTTTATTTATGTATTACTATACACATGCAACAATCTTGTGACCTAATCTCGTGAAATTCAGCTTCTCTCACTGACAATAGGCTCCCATGATGCGTGTTTGGGCTTGGCAGTGTTGTATGGAACGTATGCTCCTCTAGTACCTGTAAGATTAGGCTTATGTTGTTCAAGGGGGTATGCTCTTTGGGCCTTTTGATCTTCAGGCAATTGGTTAGGTGGGGTATTGGTACCATAGCCTAGCCAGTAATGCCACCCTGGCTCAGCTTTGGAAATGTCAATACTCATGAAATTGGCGTTATATTCAACCCATCTGGTTCTCATGTGGATTTCTTCTGGCACATCTGTTTCGTAATATTTGTTGCCAAAATCGTCAGTTCCCACTAAAGTTCCACCTGGCTTGGTGTCATTGAGGAACGCAACTTGCCATGCAGCCCTCTTTATACCCGACCTGTAGACATTTTTGATAGTACGAATAATCGAAGTTGACATTATTCAAATTGTTATTATTCGTTTATTGATTGGAGGAATTTTTCGCAATTTTTTTCTCTTGATCAAGTGCGTAGTGCGATTACCAGAAAGTTTCAAATCTATATGGAGATATTGTAGGGGCATAAGAATATATAATAAATTACGGTTCTGTGAACTATAAGGATCAGATGTCTTCTTCGATCAACGAGAAATTGACCACCAATCCGACATTCCCACTTCCGACTCCTTCATAACCTCCGACCTTCATTATCCAATTGAAATTATCTAATTTATCGTTTGCATAACTTGAAACATTGATATCAAAGGTATTGTTGTTGTAGGTGGGCAAGCTGACCGAGTATTTGGAATCGGCCATCTTGATGAAGTTGGTATCAAACATTAATTTGTAGGTTTTATCAGTTCCAAATACAAAAGATTCACAATTGCCGACTTTATTGAAATATTTCTTTCTATCCAACGACTTTGCCGGTATTTTGATATTGGTGGTTGCATGGTTCTTCAAGTTTTCCGGTAATTTCTGACTACTGGAGTCGGTAGTGGTATATTTGAAAGGAATTGGGTCACCAATCGACATGTAGGTACAACTGTTCAACACAGGACCATAAAGAAATGGTTTATCACTATATATGTCTCCCCGGACAGTGCTGTTGATGAACCAGTTGAAGAATTTCAATCCGGCCGAAAGCAATGTTGTAGGAACATAGTCCTTTATGGGTGTAGTGAAATCATTACCGAATAAAAAATCCTTGCCATTGACAGGAATCTTGGGTTTGAAGTTAACTTCGAAGTTCAAATTCGATGCCGCCGTTTCAGACGCATTCTCCTGGTCAAAGTCATTCTTATCGAGATATTGCTTGTCACCTATATTATATAAACTGTTTGCATGATGGAACTTTGAACCATCAAAGTTTTTGATATTTATGATCAATTCGAAATCTCCAATATCCGAAGGGATAGTTATGGGTATAAGTGTGTTGACAGGCACTATTTGGAACCCTTCGCTGTAGTTATTAGAGGCCTTGATGAGTAATCTCTTAACCATTGGTGATTTTTATATAATAGCAAAATGAGAAAACTATTGCGAACTCAAATTGCTCTACTGATTAGATTGGAGTTGTTTAAATTTAAAGTTAAATTACATTTACTAAGAGATAGACTTCAATGTTTAGGGACATATGAAAGATTAGTATAAAATAACCATTTATTTACAATAATAAGATACCAGAAATAAAGCAAAAAAAAAATTTAACCTATGAAAGAAAAAGAATCATCTTTGTTTAGCTGATTGAGCTAATATAGCATTGACATCACTAGCATTGACCACAACCCCTCTCTCACTACATTTAGCCTTTGTCTTCAATTCGGCACATAAACCGTCAATGTCAATTTCAGTATACCTTGGATGTGATGTTATTCTATCCCATATTTCTGAACACTTGAACATTTTCTCTGGAGCTGGAACAACTTCGTTATCATTATCATTTGAGGCTAAAGCACTGGCAGGGCCATTTGAAGGTACAGATGAATGGGCAGAAGGTGTTTCTGTTAGTAAAGACGAGTTTATAAACTCGTTGAAGTTAAAATTCGTATTCACACCATCACGTAAAGGATCATAAACTGACTCTTCAGTTACCAAATTTTGGATAGGATCAGCTTTTTCAGGTTCATTAAATGCTAGGTTCACGTCAAAGTTATTATCGTTGAGGAAAGATAAAGGATCTTCTTCGTTATTGGGCGTTAAATCAAAGTTAAAAGTGTCTCCGAAACCTTGTTCATTATCGTTGAAAAAACCAAACGGTGAAGGAGTATTGAGTTTCTTGTTGGTGCTAGCCTTGGGTATTAAACATTCTTTGGTGCCACATGCTTGGCCCAATTCTTCACAGAAAGGATCGGATTTTTCATCAAATTTATTGTTGTTGTCCAATAAAATATTATCATTCAATGGGGACGTTGAATTGGAACTTCCCGAAACAAGATCCGGCACATTACTATTAAAGCCTTTGAAATCGTTATCATATGATGTAGTTGGATAGTCATTAGAGGTATTGTAAATGTTATTCTTAGACCATGGAAATTCAGCAGAAACTTCAGTGTCAGGACTCGAATCATTGGCTGAGCTCTTGTAAGATCTTGAGTCCGAAAAGTCCGACGACAGATTCATATTAGAAGAATGGGGATCACTAAGCTTTCCCACCAGAGTCGGCAAGTTTAATTCAGAATTACCCTTGACTTTGACCAATTCACTCTTTAAAAGATTGATTTGTGCTCTTAAAAGGTCGGTTTCAGTATTCATTTTGAGGTTTTCATCTTCCAAGGACTTGACTTTATCTTCCAAATCCTTCATTTTCTTCTCTTTCCGTTCTCTATAAGCTCTTTGGGCAGCTCTATTTTGGGCAGTTCTCTTGCTTTTTGGTTCATCTTCGATAGGTTTCCTTCCTGGTTTAACATGTTTTTTATGATCTTCTGAGACTCCAAAACCCGGAGACGCAGAGCCCTCTAAAAGGTCTCCATAATGTCTTTTAACGTCAGCCATTCCTTGCAATATGAGAAAAAAAACTTTTTATAGTTTTAAAGGGGAAACTGGTTTACTTATAGTGATTACTAATAAATTGAGAGTAGTGCTTAATCCCAGAAAACCTTATAAATACGCACGTAACCTGCTAAAAGAAGCAAGCCCGAACGGGAATAATACGGACCTATCTTTGGTCACGTTGTGTCTCATGTGCTCCGTTCACCGATAAGGGATATTGCTTATATGAAAGAAAGCAATTCGATTGCTGCAGATCCGAGCAGGTTCGTTGGTTTCCTTATAAGTGAAAATTGACACGCCGTTTGATGATTGACCGATGCGGAAAAAGAAAAGTGCGTTAATTCCAGAATATTCCAATTCATAATCTCTAAATAATACTTATTACAATTCAAAACACTAATCGAGGGTTTTGGTCTTCTCGACAGACACAACTTCCTCGCTCACGACATTGACGGGAGTCTTTGTGATGGAATCAACCGACCCTTCATCGTCTTCGACCATAGCAGGTTGTTTTTCCTCTTGTAATTGAAGATATCTAATGACTCCAGCTACTACCAAAGACGCAATAAGAGTTGCAATCATGGCGTAAGTACCCTTTCTGAACTTAGGGGCAGTGTCAGCACTGTAGAACACAAGGGACCACCAAGCATTCACGGCATTACTGAACATATTCATTGAAGCCAAAACCACTGCTCTTTCTTGTAAATCATTAGCACAAACCACATTTGCCCAGGCAAAGAAAGTTGCTTGACCAGCATAAGCACAACCCGAGAGGTAATGGGCAGCGAAAACAACATTGTCGTTCAAAGGAGCAGCCAAAAACATGATGGTACAGATCATAATGACCACAGCAATAGCAATGGCCACTCTATAATGGTATCTAGCACCCGTGTAGTCCACATATAATGCAAAACTGAAAGTGAAGAGAATACCCATTGCATAGACTCCCATAGGGTAGTGGTTTCTGTCATCAATGGAGTAATCAAAGTATTGAAGGTAAAGGGCAAATAAAGAATTGGTTGAATAACTTTCATTTTCACCTCCAAACACCCACAAAAGAGAAAAGAGCCAGAAATGCCAGTTTCCCATGACTCTTTTGATGACCGAAAGATCAAGCTTGTCTCTTTGCGGAACTTTTATTCTTGCTTGGGCCAATTCGACTTCTTCTTTCGACAAGTAAAACACTTTACAAGTATCTGGAGTATCTGGGAAAAAGAAGAAACCATAAACCACAATAGGAACGGTAATCAAGAAATCAATGATGAATAACCATCTCCATCCAGATAATCCATTTTTACCATCCATGGTTCTGTGAATGGCAGCTTGCATAGTGGAAGAAAAAATGTTCCCAATTAACCCAGAAGATGTGAAAACAGCAGATCTTTTAGTTAATTCTTCTTCTTTATACCATCTGGATAAAATAAGATGAACCCCGACGAAAGTACTACTTTCAAACAAAGCTTGGACAAATCTAATAACACATAATTGGTAGAAATGTTGAGCCTTATACATACCCAACACCAATAAACCCCAAGCAAATGCACAGAAACTTAACCAAAAACTGGGTCTAACTTTCAATAAAATGATGTTATTTGGAATCAATCCAATAACATATCCAACGGTGAAAAGGGTGTTGATGATATTGAATTGATTACCATGAAGCCCAATTTCTTCTTTAAGACCTGAAACATACGCATTACTCAAGTTAAGACGATCAAGATAATTGACCCAGTAAAGCAAACAAGCAAACGAAAGAATGAACCAATCCATCTTCAAAAGCAATTTTCTTTCTTTGGGATCGGCTGGTGGTTCTCCCCATAAAATGACTCTGGCCTTATGTAAAACACTCATGTTTTTGTTGTTCTAGAAAATGTTGGTGTTGATGTTGCTGATTTTCGTTCCTACCGGTATGATATTTATATTGTTTTAAATGTTTGGATCTCGAGTGAAAATTTTACCGGTTTTGAATCTGGGCTTATCTTATCTGGGACTCATTTAAAATCAGTGGTTTGTTATCAGTTCCGATGGCTATACGAGCCTCACGACATTTTCTCGGGTTGAAGATTCCGCATCGACAGGTTTTTGATTGGCAAAGATTTTCCAGTTTTTCCTCCCCACCGCTGCGGCCCACTTTCCGTTTTGGTGGCCGTTGGACGGGTGGGTCGTGTCACCACCATGTATCTATAATAATCGTGCCAGTACCATATATCTATACTAATCGTGCCAGTACCACGTATATTGGTCTGCAACAACGCAAGAGAAACTCATAAAACAACTGATCTATTGGCAAACATACACAAGGCTACGGAAGGTCTAAACACTGGCATCAAGCAATTTGGAAAACTCTTTCATCATTTCAATCACTTTTTCTTCTTGGAATCTTCTTCCTACAACTTGAACTGCAACAGCTCCACCATGAGTTTCTTCGGGATCATAATCTTCCCAGATAACCTTATCACTTGAACTGTAGTTGGTGCATTCTGGGTCGCGAGGATCCAAGTCTTTGTCGGCTCTAGTGACGGGTAAGATTCCAACTGCGTAATCAACCAAATTAAAGGGAGAAGTGTATCCAACGTAATCCCGGAACTTATGGTTGGGACTACCGGCAAATGGCGTGGCTGGCATGATAATGGCATCAATAGGTCTGCTGTCGGAGGTTTGGCTGGCAGTCTCGTTCCATTTATCCAAGAATTTCTTCATGATAGACGTTCTTTCTGCCTGTAATTTCCATAATCCGGCAACACCCAAATCTTTTGCAGTTTCGTATCCTTTCATGTATTCGAAGAATGGTTCACCAGTGGCCTCGGTGATCTCTTTGATATGTGCACCACCGTCACTCAAGAAAAACTCGGTGATAATTTGACTTGCTCTCAAGTGGTGTTCAGGATCCCATTCAATGATTTCATGTCCAGCACTCTTCAACTTGTCAATCAAAATTTGCATACCTCTACGGATTGGAGGAGTTGGACGAACGTATCCATCGTCTACCAATACAGCAATGTTGAGTTTTTCTGGTAACGTGATGGATTTCCAAGGTAATTCAACAACTTTTCCATCATAAAGCCAAGGTTCTTTGTCAATCAAAGCCTTGCAGTAAACTTCTAAAGAGTCTAAGGTGGCGGCCAAAGGTCCATTGACAGAGTTAACTGACTCCAAGCCTGGCAACCCTGATCTGGCTCCGTAAGTGGGGAATCTTCCGAAACTTGGTCTGATTGCATACAAATTTTGAAATGAAGCAGGAATACGAATCGAGCCTCCAATGTCAGATCCAATCCCCACAGGACTACCCTTCAACTTGGTCAAAGCAGCCTCTCCGCCAGAAGAACCACCAGCACTCAATAATCTGTTCAATGGATTGGTGGTGTTTCCCCAAATATGATTATTGGTTTCAGGCATCATCATTGCCACAGGAACATTGGTCTTGACGTAGAATACAGCACCCAACTGTCTCAACATCGTGACAATCACCGAATCGTGCTCCATTTTCTCGGGCTTGAAACACAAATCAACCATTCCAATGGTGGTACCATGTCCTTTGATGTTGATATTATCCTTCAACGAGATGGGTAATCCATGAAGTGGACCCTTTAATTCACCAGTTTTATCTTGGTACTCGTCGAGCTCCTTGGCAGTGGCTAAACCTTCATCGAAAAACACTTCGGTTAAACAATTGGTCAATTGATGAGCAATAGTGGCTCTTTTACCAAAGGCCTCCATAACTTGAACTGCCCTCCATTTCTTCGATTTGATGTTCTCGAGAATGGTTGAAGCGTCCGACTCGGTGATCTCGTACTCAAGATCACTAAGAACCTTGTTTTTCTCGAAGAAATCGGAAACATCCTTGGTATTTGGATCTGGTAATTGAGATTCTGGAAGAAGCCATTCGTCAATGAAATTTTTGTTCCTTAATTGCACTTTTTTAGCAGCAATTTCCTTGTAAGTTGGGGCGTTTTTGACAGTCATAGTATAATACTGGACGAAAATTATCTCATTACAATGGTTTTTAATCAGTTTGCAGGAGCAAAATGTCGTATGTCGGAACCTCCTTCTTATCAGTTAGTTCCGGTTTATGTGGTTCGGTTTCCGCACCGTTTTGATAACAATGCCAAAAATATAAAAGCCAGATATTTCTCGAGATTTTTGATCACAGGAAAGTCACAGGAAAGTCACAGGAACAGGCATTTTCGATCGAGTTTTCCGTAAATTGAAAACTGTCTCAAGGTATTTCACCATCAACAATGATGATTCTTTAACTTATATCCCGCAATTCTTATGGTAAACATGGCATATAAGCTGCAAACTGCCACTGCATCACTCAAATCAAAAAAGTGGGATTCGAGTTTCTACCACAACTAAGGCGGTTGTCGTTGCCAATTCGCATTTGCGGAGGCAACCGGATTCCGAACTTAAGGAGCTCGGGTTCCTTGCCTTTCTATTGGCCGATAATAATATCATATCTATTAGTTATCTAAAGTTATACACGTCAGATTTTTTTGGGAAGGTGGGGGCTTTATCTGATAAGTGGACCAACCACTTTGGGCAAATGGCCCAAGATCCCAATCTAATCATTAATGGGATTCGGTTTCCACCTCAGAGTCCTCAGAGTCATCAGATTCCTCAGATTCCTCAGATTCCTCAGAATTTTCACTGGTTTCCTCACTTGATGAAGAGTGGTCTTGATCGCCATTCACTTCGATTTGAATTTCCTCGATTTCAACCTCGTAACCTTCATTGTTGAAGAATTCCTCCACACTATCGGACTTATCAGTCGGAACGCTAGCAAATACCACCGAATTTGCACTATCAAACAACTTTACAAAATATTTGTTCATGATGTAAACGAGATCTTGAGCATTGATTTTCTTCAACTGTTGTACCAAATACCGTTTGTAATCACTGCCACGTCTTCTCAACACCAAATCTGCAGTCTTCACCATCGACGCATCGAAGAGATTGGACTCATTGTTGGCAATTCCGTTCATGATACATGAGATACTGTTATCGATGCCCATTTGGTCAAATTGTACGGTCTGATTACTGAAATCAGTCACGATTTTCTTACTGGTACTCCATGCTTCCTCAATGTCAGTGGAACTATAAATCGTGTACGTCAAATATCCCGTCTCCAAATTCCGGGCCAAGAAGGTTCCATAGGCCAATCCATTTCCTCTTACGCCTCTCCAAAAGGGTCCTTCAACCCCATTCAAGAATTCAGATGCAAGTGCAATTTTGAAAATATCGTCCTCGAGATAGTCGGTAGGAATTTTCGTAGAAGTGATCAAGTTACTGGACTCAATGGCTGATATTGCCACTCCGTAGGCTTTCTTTTGGCATTTCAATCCTATTTCACTCCGGAAATTATGAGAACTAGGAAATGTTTCAACAGGAATCTCTTCCTTCTGTTGATCGAATCCTTCCACAAAATGTTTCCAACTGGATACTGGATTACTTAACTTGCTACATCCTCCGCTGATGAACACCTTGAAATTATTGACTGTGAACAATTGTTTTTTGAAAGCTTCTAGGTCATTTTTGATTGGTTCGAAATCGCCATTGTTTATGGACTCCAACAAGTTACCATAAAATATTTCATTGTGGATGGAATCCTGAGCCTTTCTTATGGAATTCTCGTTGAAAAGAGTCGTGAACTGCTTGGAATACATCATCAACTCCCCATTTCTCTTCATATCTGGAATGTTGTTTATGATTTTTTCGATGATGACTTTGATTCTGCTCTCCTCAATGACGTTCATGGTCATGATCTTATAGATCCATTCGATAGCCCTATCGTATTTGCTGATTTCACACTTGACCTTCATATGAACTAGCTCCAAAAATTGTCCTTCGTACCCATTGTCAAACTCGCATGAGATTATATCATCATTGAGTAAATTAATGACTTTTTCGTACGGAACGTATTCACCATCAGGAAGTTGTATAGCCATGTTGAAGATTTCTTCCATTATCGACAAGTACCTCAAGTACTCTTTGTTCACGTTTTTGGTTGACATCACAACGTTGATCGTAAGGAATTCGGATTTGATATCTTCCAAGTGGAAAAACAATGGATTGTTCTGGAAATCATCCTTTTGCAAAGCCTTACTGAACTCATCATTCGTGTATCCCACAGTCAATCTATTAGACCCTGCCTTGTAAGACTTGGTGGTGATGAAGTCAATTTTGGAAGGATCTGGTTTGCTAAATTGGGTGATTAGTGAGTCCGGAATTGGCTTATCATTTTTCTCTTTGGCCATTTCCAATTTCTTACCCAACTTTGATAATCCATCATCTCCATACTTGGTCAAAATCTCCTTTTTGATCTGCTTATTATCCAACTTCAACTGCTTATTGAGCTTAGCACTTGGTTTTCCCAAAACACTGGCTGAATGATTGTCAACCAAGTACTTTTGAACAATATCACACCATCTTTGAGCATCCCACTCCATTAACGTATCATACAATTTCGTACAGTCAACCCATTCCCGGAAATTGTTATTGCTTCCTGAGTTGTATAAGAAATCTAGAATAGCACAGTCTTGAAAATGGGTTGGTTTCTTCTCACAATCAAATATCAAACTCAATTTCTGTTGTTTGATAATTTGTCTCATGAACTTCAAGTCAAAGTTGCTGGGATCGGACTGACTTCTGATGATTTCCTTTACTTTCGTGTCCAATTCCTTGAGTCTTTTGGCTGGAACTCCATTAAACATGAAACTCACACAAGTATTCCAATAGTTGTCATAACTATGATAGGTGTCAGTAGCAAGAGGATTTTCTATTTCAACCAAGTTCTTATTGAACAAACTGTTGGCATTTTCGGTGAAGTAATATCCTAGCATCTCTAAAGCCTCGTACGTTATGTTGTCATCAAATCGTGGTCCGATCCAACTGATCAATACTTCTCCCATCGATTCGTCTTTTTCGGGGAACTCAAATTCATCTATGATTGTTTGCCTCAAGGGCTCATCGTGGAACGAGTCTACCCACGGCCTGGGATATGGCGACGACGGTAACGGTTGCAAAGTCGAATCAAACTGGTTCATCACATCGAGCATTTCGGTTTCATCGATAGATCCAGTTATAATCACACATAAGTTGTCAGGCCTATAGAGAGATTTATGGAATTCTCTGATTTGGTCACTGGTGAGTTTCCGGAGTTCTTTCATGAGCCCTCCAGTTTCCGACGAGTACCCAGAAGTTTCATTGTACAACAATCTTTGCATGCGTGTGAATACTTGGAATGATGGTTGGTACTCGTATCCCTGCATTTCACAGAAAACCACTCCCTTTTCGTCACCCTTCTCATCGATATGATACACTTCGGTGAGACATGCTTCTTCGGTTAGTGTAGGGTTCAAAATATGCTCTAAATAGATCGGCAATATCGTTTTGAAACCTTCCCATCCGGCTGTAGTTATATTGTACACAGTTTGGTCGACCGAAGTCCACGCATTGGTGGACGAAAAGAGCCTGTTTCCCAAAGTATCCAAAAACCCTTTATATGGATAGTTTTTCGAGCCCATAAACACCAAATGTTCTAAGGTATGTGGAGCTCCAGAATCATTTGCAATTTCAGTGGCTACTGCGAAAAATCCTTGTACAATGGGGGACGGCTGGTTCACATAGCACACTTGGAGCCCTGTACGCTTGGACCGCCATTTCGTGATGTGCACTGGTGCGTAGTCCACACCAAACGACTCTATTTGTTCAAACGATTGGATCGTCATCGGAGAGAAGATTATTTTTCAGCCTTTTTTCGAGATGCGATTAGATACGATTTGCATATTCTGAGGCCTTATATGTTTTATATCTTCTATCTTACATCTTCAGAATAACAAGTATACAATTGGGGCTACACCGGCTTAGGGGAGACTTTGGCATTCGAGTCCTCGGTTTCGACTTTCAAGTGATCAAAATCTGGAGTGGTAGATGTCTTTTTCAAATACTCCACGAATTTGGATATCTTGCTGCAAACTTCGGCTTGATCAAGCAGAAAACTTTCATAGAACGGTTTATCTATCAAGCCCTTACATGCCACCCACTTCGAGATTGCGTGGAACTGCAATTCCCAGTCTTTATTCTCGCCAAATATGGGTGCCAAAGTGTTCAATCGTCCGAGATTTCGTCTTTCCAAGATCCCCATTTTGTTGCGATAGTTGATAAAAGGATTGATTTTGGGTTTGTGAATGTGGAGGAAGAAGGGCTGTAGGTCTTCAGACTGGACACTGGCTTCTTCGCTGGCCTGAAGGTGTTTGGTGAACTCTTTGTAGAGATTTTGGGTGTATTTGTTGGCTTGATAGGGCCACAATCTGGTATCCTCACCTCGATCACCTAACCACTTTTTCCACAGTTTCAAGTGATATTTGGCCGACGTAGGGTTGTATTGGACCATAGTGGTTTCAACAAACTTTCCGTCCATGTTGGGTCCCGATAAAAAACCAATTGGGGTGGGATCTTTCTCAACGATGTGATACGGCTGTTGAAAAACATGAAGAGCAGGAACAAAAGTATCTTTGTCGCCTTCTCCTGCAGAACCCTGGTAGAACAACGGATAGAAAATGTCGGGGCCATAGTAATTATAGTATAGGGATAGCACCAATACTTTGAAATGACGGGTTTTACTGACAATCATCTGACCGGTTTCGCAGGTTCTGGAGGATGGAATGCCATGCAAATCGTGGTAACAAACATCTTTGATTTTGTTTTTGCCGATATATTCATTGAAAGAAGCATCATTGGCGATCCCCATTCTTCTAACAACTTCACCCACGTCAAAATGAGCCATTTCATAATAAATCGGAGACGTTGTTTTCTCCCAGAAATCGGGCCACATCACGAATCCCGTCGAAAGAAAATCTTGGGAGTAAATCAACTTATCGACATTGTCAATGGGGAGTGTGTCGGAATCTAGCAACACCACATTGTCGAAACTCGAAACTATCAACCCCACAACTTTCAATTGGAACTTTCCTAGAGGGGTTTTCAGTTCCTTGGTTAAAAATGGTAACTTTTCATCTATATAGATGCACCGAGCATCGAACCTCTTCTGTAACATATCACACACTTCTTTGGTAGCAGGCAGCCTTGTATTCAAAACCAACTCGATTGGAAGCTTTGCCCCGGTCTCCCGAATCTGGACAATGGTGACAATTGCACTTCCAATGCCTATATCGTCTGAGTTGATTACAATTCCGTCTCCGGAGTACGGTGAATTTGAAGGTAGTATAAGGTTATTCAACAACGCAACCACATTGTCGTGACTTGCTTGCACTTTTCGGATGTCATCCTGCGATATCCGAACCATGTTGTTGGTCAATTTGTCGTAAGACAACCCTTTTGGAGATGAAATGTGATTCTGAAGAACTGACGGAGGCAACAGCGATTTATCTACAGCCACCCCGGGATCATTGGCCCATATGATATCGTGCCAAATGCTCTGGAACAACAATTGGGGGGTTCGTAGCTGATTTAACTCGTCCAATAACATGTCCACGATGGCTTTAGCATTGTTGTCTTCCGATAAGTACAGTGAGTACTTTTTGTTTTTTTTGGCCAGTTCGATCAAATCCTTGGTGATAAACATTCTCAACCCAGACTCGTCAGCCTTTAAGTATTCCTGGCGAAGCTTGGTCATCAAAGACGTCGAAACTTGGTCGAGTTTAAATACCCTGTGAGTGAGGTCTTCAGAAAGCTCTTTCACCAATTTTTCTTCGTTAGTCCTTCGAATATCCAGCCGTAATTGACTGAGGATCGAGTCTCTATTCTGCTCTTTGATGTCTTGAAGAGCCCTGAAGTATAAGTCCCCAATTGAGAACTTTTCATCCTGATGAGTGCCAAACCCTGTTGTCGGATTTTGTTGGACTTTGCCCGAACCAAAAGAGCTTGAAGACCCAAACTGCCAATTGTAGTGGAAATTGACCATCAGCACCACCACAACTGCTGCAATGAGCAAATACACACCTCTTCCTTTCACAAACGATCGGAGCGTTCTTATCATGGATTGAGAAGAAATGAAATTCAGGACTCTGGGGTTTTTTTTACGAGAACATTTCAGGACAATACGAAATGTGGATTGTGAGACATGAACCGTCAAACGAGTGCATTGTGCGTATATTACGGGCTACGCACGTGTAAGATACTTGTTCTTGGGCGTGATTGTTCTTTAGAATGGCGGCTTTAGGTCAAATGAACAGATACATGAGAGTTACATGATAAGGATATTTCTGAGGCATTGAAAAATGGTTCCTCCATCGAAAATGGTTTCTGCATTCGAAAATGCTTCCTCCATTTGCTACTTCAACTGTACTTGCTGGTCCAGCGTTGAACGCATATTCTAGGCATCGATATTCGGCCCGGTCGGTCGTAATTTGCCACCGAGGCTCATCATCGTAGATCTCTTTGCCACATTATCGAAACCATCATTTCGCATCAATGTTTAAGTTAGCAGTGCAAGATGGCAACTTAAAACCGCATTCTGACAAGGTGTTGCTCCCTGCAAAAACGTTGGAAGCAGTGCTAGAGCTCTACGGAGAAGAGTTGCCTCACCCGTTGATCTTTAAAGTCCATCACAACACTCATTCAACGTACGTTGGTGTGCGAGAATTCACTTCTGAAGCAAATACCATTGTGATTCCTGAAATCATTAGGGAAAGTCTCGGTGTTGTTCATGGCGACATAGTCACGATATCCATAGCCGAGGATGTTCCGAAAGGGACTATGTTGCTGCTCAAACCCACACAATTCTATCCCGAGATCCATAATTGGAAGTTCTATTTAGAGTCTCACTTGACTAATGATTACACTGTGTTGACCAAGAACCAAAAGTTGGTAATCAATGAGTATGTTTTGATGGTCGAAGACTTGAATGCACCTGTGGTTTCGATAATAGACACGGATTTGGTGTTGGATGTGGTTCCACTCAACGAAATTATGGCACATCAACAGCTCACCTTCAATTTCGATTCGTCAACGCAAATCCTGTTAGACACCACCCAAACTGTAGATGTTGAACCCTTCTCCAACTTTAAGGTTAAGGTGTTCAAGCTTGATATCATGGGATTGACCACGGACCTCCGTATAAGTTTGAAAGCCGCTGATTTCTACGACGTTGATCTTGTTGTAAGTCGTGACAAATTACTCAACCTAGAGAACTTTTCTTTCACCACCATTGATCAGGACTTCGAGGTTCAAGAACATGGTGGCTACAAGCATGTCCGTGTGCCGCAGAAGTATATTGAGGAACAAATTGGTGCTTGTAATTACGATCTTGAGCAAGGTTTTGACTTGGAAGATGTCAATCACTGGCTATATATAATTCCATTTTGTTGGGAAAAGCCTCAAGAAGTGCAATTGGAGGTTTCTGGAGTAAGCGAGATGCCTGAAGATCAGGCCCCAGACGTTCTGGCATCAAAAGATCCGGTGGTGTCAGTAGAAGAAAACCAAGTTAGGTGCCGAAATTGTCACAAGCAAATTAATCAGGTTCACATCCAACTACATGAAGCGTTTTGCCTAAAAAATAACATCCGATGTAGTTGTGGCACTGTATTCTTGAAACAGATACCTCCAGATCACTGGCACTGTCCAAAGTGTGATGTGTTTACCAGTAACAATACATTCAAATTCAAGCACCAAAAAATGCATCACCAGGTATTCATATGCGATAAGTGTAGCGATTGCACAGAATATTCCACGTTTATAGACATGATCTTGAACCACAAGTCAACCACGTGTCCTGGTAAGGTACATGAATGCAAGTTCTGTCATCTAGTGTTGGAGCAAGGTGAGGCTACATACGTTGATCGATTTGAAAATTTAAGCCATCATGAAAACGAATGTGGCAACAAAACCGACGATTGTCCCAAGTGCAACAAGAGTATCAAGAGAAAAGACATGGTCAAACACTACAAACTCCATAAACTCCAAGAACAACAAGAATTGCAAATGTTTGAAGCCACGTTTCAAAAATGTAGTAATGAGAATTGCATCAATCCATCTTCCAATACGAATGGATTCCAACTCTGCGAGCAATGTTTTGGGCCCCTTTATAACTCCGTGCATGACCCCACTAACACTAAGCTCCAGTCCCGGATCGAAAGAAGGTACATGCTTCAATTGAATAAAGGGTGTGACTTTGCCAATTGTCACAACAAATTCTGCAAGAAAAACCTTGCACAGCCATACCAATCTATAAAAGACATCATGAATGTGATCAACACGCAACTCATGACACATATCCCCCATATCCCCCGGACCTTGAATCAGTCTGTGAGTCCACGGTTCTGGTTCTGTGTTAATGATAGTATCACCAACAAATACATCACGTACCAAGCATTCTTGGGAGAATACCCCAGCAGTCTAATTCTCAAAGCAATGGTGGAATGCAATTCGCCAGACTCGATTGAAAATTGGTTGAAAACCCACAAGTAATTAATTTGCTCAATTAACCCAATGGCAAAACATTTCCGATTATACTTTGATCTGCCACACCTTAGTGGGGCGTCTCGTGAGCAATCATTTATACAGGAGTCTATCACAGGAGTCATTTTTTGGCTGGCTTCGCACCTTATCGCCATCCAATTTTTTGTATCTCAAATTTCTGTAAATTCCTATCCCTTTTTCTTTAGCCTACTGATTAAAGAAAAGTTATAGGTACAGTTTATATACACATATTAGATCTCCGTTAGTTTGCTATGTTGTTATCCAAATCCATTGCGTTATCGATCATTGCCACTTTAGGTGCACAAGCTCTTGTGCTTCCAAAAGTTGATGAAGTCATTGATGTATTTGGAGATAAACCGGCGTCGCTTAAGCAAGTTATTTCTGACGATTTCCACGCCTTAAAGCAAGGCTCCAAAGCTATCTTGGACAAGTTGGAAATCAAATTGAATGACTGGAAGGATGCTGCTCCTCTTTCCTTTGTTGATAAGGAAAGGGATATTATCCCTAATAAGTACATTATTGTGTTCAAGGATGAAGTTGAAGACAATATCATCGACTTCCATAAGGAATGGGTAGCATTGCAACATACTAGCTCATTGGCCACCATCAAAGATGACAAGGAACATCCTTTTTTCGTATCTACTAAGGATGTTAACGTTGAAGGTGGCATAACTGATAGCTTTAATATTGGCGATTTCGTCAAAGGATACACGGGATTCTTTTTGGATGACACCATCGACTTAATTAGACGTCACCCAGCCGTCAAGTTTGTTGAAAAGGACTCTATGGTTTATGCTAGTGAATTCGACACTCAAAAAGGAGCTCCTTGGGGGTTGGCTAGAGTTAGTCATAGACAGCCATTAAGTTTAAATTCTTTCAATCAATACTTGTACGATACTGAAGGTGGAGAGGGTGTCACTGCATACGTTATCGACACCGGAGTTAATATCGAACATGAAGAATTTGCTGGTAGAGCCACTTGGGGCTCAACTATTCCCACTGGTGATGCTGACGTTGATGGTAATGGGCATGGAACTCATTGCGCTGGTACTATTGGATCTGCATCCTATGGAATTGCCAAAAAGGCCGATATTGTTGCTATCAAAGTATTGAGATCCAATGGTTCAGGTTCCATGTCTGATGTTCTTAAAGGTGTTGAATTTGCTGCCAAATCTCATCAAGATGCAGTTAAGGCCGGTAAAAAGGGGTTCAAAGGTTCCACTGCTAATATGTCATTAGGAGGTGGGAAATCAACCTCATTGGATTTGGCTGTTAACGCTGCAGTCAAAGCTGGTTTGAATTTCGCTGTTGCGGCCGGTAATGAAAACCAAGATGCTTGTAACACATCACCTGCTGCTGCTGAGAATGCCATCACGGTTGGAGCTTCCACCATCAGTGATGCCAGAGCTTATTTCTCCAATTACGGTAAATGTGTTGATATTTTTGCTCCCGGATTAAATATCTTATCCACATACATTGGATCTAATACTGCCACTGCTACTTTATCAGGTACCTCCATGGCATCTCCTCATATTTGTGGATTGTTATCATACTTTGTGTCTTTACAACCATCTGCTGACTCCGAATTCTTCACTGCTGCTGATTCAGTCACCCCAGAACAATTGAAGAAAAATTTGATTGCATATGGATCAAAAGATATTTTGACTGATATTCCAGAAGATACCCCCAATATTTTAGCATTCAATGGTGCAGGACACAACATTACTGATTTTTGGGGTGAAGAAGTTGTCAAGGAAATAACTCTTGATTCCACTTCAGAAAAAGCCAAGTTTTTAGAAGGTGAAATGCTCAACCTGTTACTGGAATTGAGCAATCATGGTTTTAAAGAGGTCTTAGATTATCTCAAGAATATTTGAAGAAAATAGAGAAGAAGTTCATTCCCAATCGTTAGATCTATTTTCCAATCAGTTTAAAGATCATACTCTTGTTTATGTTGTTTTCATTTGCGTTTAAGTAAAATATATGATATTGTATAAAATTAGAATGGTGGCAAGTGCGACTCAAAAGTTATTTGCATTAGTAACCAATTCTGCATTTTGCTAGCATATATTCAGTCATAGTTTAACAGTATGTCGACTCCCGCTAAAAGAAGACTCATGCGTGATTTCAAGAGAATGCAACAAGATGCACCTAGTGGTGTTTCGGCATCTCCTTTACCCGATAATGTGATGACATGGAATGCGGTTATTATCGGACCTTCAGATACTCCTTTTGAAGATGGAACTTTCAAATTGATATTACAGTTTGATGAACAATATCCGAACAAGCCGCCTCTGGTCAAGTTCATAAGTGAAATGTTCCATCCAAATGTGTACGCTAGTGGAGAAATATGTTTGGATATTCTTCAAAATAGATGGTCTCCCACATATGATGTTTCGAGCATTTTAACTTCGATCCAATCGTTATTGAATGATCCAAACATCAGCTCTCCTGCAAACGCAGAAGCAGCAAATCTATATAAGGACCACCGGTCACAATACATTAAACGAGTCAGAGAATCAGTAGAAACTAGTTGGAATGATGATGAAGATGATGAACAAGAAGATGAAGACGATACCGATCAAGAAGATGAACAATAACCAAATATGTCTGATAGAAAATACCCTGTTATTAGTACGTCTGTGTATAATATTATGTACAAAGCAAGAGATTCAAATATTTACAAACCCTATTTCAACCATAAAAAGTACCATTTCTTTGAGGCTGCCAACTCAAGTCTTTTCCGGTCTTGTTCTTCTTGTTCTTCTCGAAGTTTTTGTTGCCTTTGCTCTTCATATAGATCTTTCACTATGAGTTCTTGGGGTTTCCCTTCCTCTCCTATTTTCTTGTCCCGGTAAAGCGCAAAACAAGCTATGAATAATGTCAAGTAAATGAACACTTTAGTGACTGGATCCATTTTTTTGGTATCAAATTGAGGCTTTCTGATGGGTGTTTCGGCCAAATACAAGGGAGGTAATTTGGATACTATATCGCCACCCTTGATACTTGATTTTCCCTTCGAAACTCGATTGGCAAACGGTAAATCATACGGTGTCAGATGACTTTTCCAGTTATCAAATTGGTCTCTGGCTCCCCAATTCCCATAATAGATGTAGTATGCAAGTTTTTTCTCTTCATCTGTTAATTTGGTCCACTTGCCATCAAACTTCTTCTGTAAACCGGCGAGTATTTGGCCTTGATGTAGTAAACTTAAGCTTCCAAATTTGCTGGGATCTTCATAAATTGGGGCTGCGTCAATAGGTTCTGTTTCTTTGTCAGACTCTCCTGAAGAAAACATACTGCCGATATCCTTGATGGACTGAGCTGCCAATTTGGCTGCTTCTTCACGTTTGTGCTGGAGCTCTTCTGGGGATGGCTTCGTTGAGCTCCATCTAACAGATCTAACTATTCCACGTCTTAGCATCTACTGAGAAATGTTTTCTTCTCGCACTGATATAAAACACTTGACAAAATTGGTGCAGGTATTTCTGATTTCTGATTCTTTCGGCAGGGTTGTGTCTAATAATCAGCGAAAGCTAACCAAATGCTGATAACTTAGCTAGAGTTTAGACAAGGCCAAATCTATGTTTATAGTTTTGTCGCCAGAAACGTGACCAACTATTTGCCTGGCTAGCTCAATCGGCTAGAGCGTTTGACTTTTAAATCAATTAAGAGTTATCAAAAGGCTGCGGGTTCGAGTCCCGCGTCGGGCTTTGTTTTTTTAGAACATTAGTTTTTACATAATTCTATTCATAAACCGGCCCATGGCTATCATTGGGGCACAAACTGCTTTGACCATCATGCAAAGTGCGTCAATAAGAAGGCTCAATTCGTACAACATCCACATAAATATCACCAACTCAACTAATATAACTATAGTTTGAAGATTGGGAAAAGATTCAGCAATGACGTCTATGGGCGCAAAAACTATTTTGAAGAGCTTGATACTCTTGATCAACAGGTTTATATTGGAGATTATGGTCTTGGCTCCTTTTGTTGTGTCGATTGTGTTGTTTTTCTGGTTAATCGAATGTCTTGACATTGAATGTGTGAGTCTGTTTCCTGTAAGACCATTGTGATCCATCGACGAATATGATGTTGGTGGTTGCTTTTCCAATTGCCCAGTAAGGGGGTTGAGAAAGAGTTCGTCAACTGTCTCGTCATCGTCATCAATCTCCAAAACAAACTCTTGTGAGTCTCCGAGGTGGGGCATGTCATAAATACTCGAATGAGGTAATGACTCTTCAACTGTTTCGAGATCTCTTGAGTTGCCTCTCGATGAAAACCCCGTTGAATCATGGATATTCGCTTTACCATTGAACATCTTTGTGGCGGGTTGGTTCCACATACTTTTCAATTTCGAAACATTTTTATTGAAGTTTTTCAATTGTTCTTTAGTGACAGTGATTTTTTTTGGAGATTTCTTCTTTTCTGGCGGCATGATTATTGGACTGGTTTGGGATGACGTGGCTAAGTTGACCAAACTCTTTTCTGGAGATTCGGATTTTGTACTTTGGGTTATATTTACCGGTGATTGGATCATTGAAGTTGATTTGGGCTGATCATAAACTAACCACGACAATAAATAGTTCCATGCCGGATGAAAATCAGGTTTCTGCCCAGCGTAAAAACTAGATTGTCTATTGTTGTTTTCCTCTGGTTCCTCAATTATAGGAGAAGAAGTTTCAGTTTGTGGTGTCGATGGATTACCAAACTCTTCTACAGAGTCAGGATTTCCGGAATCAGTTGACATTTCCAAATCTTTCATTCGTTTCTGTGCATCTTCCATCTCCCACTGTTTCTCCATGTTCTTGAAATAGTCTCTTCCCAACTCTTTTTTGATTTGCTTTGTTTTTGACTTCCATAATCTCTTGAAGTTTTTCTTTTTCTTCTTTGGTTTTTCATTGTTTTCTCCAGTTATATCCTGGATCTTGTCATCATCTGAATCATCCGAATCACCTCCTGTCACAAAGATATCATTTGCAGGACTAGCTTTAGTTTTGTTCTGATAATAATCATAATTAGCGTAATCGTCTTTTCCAAGCTTCAATTGAATATTTTTGATTGCAGTCTTCAACTTCTGGTTATGTTCTTGTTCTCTGATCTTTTCTGGATCATCAAACACATACTCCATAGGATTGAACCTGCTCAGTTGCTCATCCCCATCTGTAAATACGTCTCTGAACGTCTTGTGAGTGTAGTTTTTTGGCTTATAAAATTCTGCATCATCGTATCGTTGTTTCTGCTTGATGTAATAATCGTCACCTTGCTTTTTAGCAGACAGTCTCTTTGTTCGTGGCTGTCTGGAATGGTGAGGGACCCGAAAGTATTGGTGGTCGTTGTAGTACTCGTCGTAGAATGATGATCGTCTATCGTAGGAACTATCATCATCAAACAGGCTCGCGGAATCATCACTATACTTGTTGTCATACACTTCAATTGGGGGTCCTCTCGAGGATACTTCGTCCGAACCTGCTCTCCGAATTCTTCTTGGGCGGCCGTGGTAACGGTGTTTCTGTTTCTTCTGGAGAATATTCAATTGTGCTGGAGTTATTTCTTCGTGCAATTCATCTGGATCAAATGAGGGTTCTATTTGCTCAGTATCCACAGTATCATAGCTAATGACGCCTGTGTCTGGGCTTTCTGGTAACAAAGACGTTGACGTATTGCTATTCCCTTGTGTTGTTGGTGTTTGGCCCTCACTGACTGTTTTTGGTGTTGCAGTTCCCATATTTCTCGTACTGGGACTTTGAAGAGTTGAAGAATTCGTACGGTAATTGGATTCTCCGTCTCTCATTCTTCTGGATTTGTACCGGTTGACGGTATCAAGATACGTGCTTGTATAGTAGCCTCTGTCTGTAACGTTCATATGGGGGCTGTTGTTCAGAAAAAAAGGTCAAAAATATAAATTACTTGATCTGATTGTTAATATGATCCGAATGGCTGGCTCTTTTATGTACAGGAGTGTGTTTTTAACAATAGCGTAAGGAGTGGGACTGTTTTCCATAACAACACATCCTATACTTCTAGATCATCAGCTGGACCCTTCAGAGCTCTTCCGTGCCCGATTCAATGATGATATTTCGACCCTGATGATGCGAGTGATGTCTGTTAAATGGGGGTTAGAGAACTTTTGACTAAACACCTTTTAAAAAAGGCTTATGCCACTGCTTGAAACATGGCACTGATTCCATTCACCTCGAAGATGTTGTTTACGGTTATTGCGAAGGTTTAAGTCACTAATACCTGAATTTGGAGTGTCATATCTAAGTGACTTCTGTTGTCTTACATTTAAAAATCAAAGACGCACAATCTTGAATTGTTCTCCCACAATGATAAGTTTGGCATCCAAATGCAAATGTCAGAGACAATTTATACTTGGAAGTAAAGTTGGGAGCCACAAACACAAGACACTGGGCCCCAAGTCGGGTCACCTGATCTCCAAACGAATCACACCGTTTTCATACATCGATGAGGATTTCTTATCGGTCGTGAACAAACAGGAGATTGCTGAACATTTGAAGAATCTTGGTCCCTTTCCCAACTATTCTAACATCTTGAACCCCCAGCACTTCTTTCAGAATGAGGTGTTGTTGGAGTATCTGAAAAGAAACCCACATCCTGTGTCATTGAGACAATTGGCGGGTTATGGAAAGAAATTAAACACTGAAAAGATCATCAATAGTGCCAATTTCGTCAGACTAGAACTACCTGTTAGACTTGCCATGAGAATAAGAGACTTACAGCGCTTGCCGTTTGGAATCGTCAACAATTTCCATTTCACCCAAATCTATGAAAGTTACTATCATCTGTTTAATGCTTTCAGAAAAATGCCCAAAATCACTTCATTGCAAGAAAATGATACCTTTTGTAAACAGTTGTCAAGGCTATTGGACGACCATGTGTTCAACTTATCACATTTGATGATGGGGGCCTTGGAAGTATCCATTCTACAGAACTTACCCCAAGAAAAATTGGACCAATTTATGAGTTCGATGATCAGATCAAGAATCAGTAGAAGAGTTATTGTTGAAGAACATTTATCTTTGACCGAAAACTACAACTCCCAACCACAGCACGTTAAACCGCCTGATTACATTGGGGAAATGTTTGATGATTGTAATGCAGTTGCTCATTTACACACAGTTTCAGAGTTGGTCAAGAACTCAATGATCAATATCTATCCAAACAAAGAGAATATGCCGGATTTAGAGATAGAAGGCGACTTGAACGTATCTTTCCCATTCATGAAACCACATTTACATTATTTATTTGGAGAAATACTAAGAAATAGCTACGAGGCAACAATAAAGCGTCATGGCTCTAAAACATCGAAAAAGCTTCCACCAGTCCGGATTTTGATAATCAACACTCCCCAGAACATCATTTTCAGATTCAGTGACGAAGGTGGAGGTGTCAACCACGATAAACTAGCCAATATTTGGTCATTTGGTAAAAATCCGGACTTTGCCAGAAAGTCATTAGCAAACTTCCACCGGATCCCCGGGTTGCAATTATACTCGAACTTAAAGGTTACTGCTGCAGGATCATCAGTAATAGATGACGGAACCCTCAGCGAAACGAGCATTGCTGACATAAATCAGCAAACATCGCTCACCAAGTCCAAACAATCAACTTTAGAAAGATTGATTACAAGACCTCATGAATACAAATTGGGGTTGGGTTTGCCAATGTGTAAGGTTTACGCAGATTACTGGAACGGCGATTTACTGATGAACTCCTTGGAAGGATATGGCTCGGATACAAGTTTGACTTTGAGTAAATTAGGCTTATACAGCAATAAGACTCAATTAGATAGAGCTTAATAAATAAAGAAAATTGTCGCATTGGGTTTTGCAATTATGTCCAATAATAACGTATCAATATCTTCGCTATTATCTAACGAGCTGGTGTTAGAAGGTACAAACTCCCCTCCTAATTCACAGGTTCTCGCTCAGAACACAGACCAGTCGACTCCTGTGCTTCAAAGACGAACTAATTCGGATAAATCAAGCATTCAATCACTAGTGTCGAAATATCAAACAAGCATAAAAGTCGATAATTTAACGTCTGTGATTGAAATAGATGACTCACCTGTGCCAGAGCTTCAACCTTCTCCTTTACAAAACATTAAGGTGAGTGATAGAAGACCCGAATTAGCCACACCTTCCTCAAGTTTCCACTTGAGACCGAAATCCGTAACTCCAACAATCGATTTGACCAACAATGTATCCAAATTTCAGACGCCCTTCCAACTCGAAATACCAAAAAAGACATCCATTTTGTCTATCATGAATTTCGATAAGCCATTGGTAGAGGAAGTGAAAGATCAGGTTGATAAGTCCCCTAAGAAGAAACCAGTAAAGAAAGAAATCAAGAAACCCGAAGTGAAAAAGATCGAAAAGAGGAAACAAGAGAAGAAAGTCGTACCGAATAAGAAACGAAAGACCCCGGAACCAACTGTCATACAAACAAAACCCAAGGAACAACTAAATATTCCACCTCCTGAGATCATCGATATCACTACTAAATCTCAAGAATCATCTCCGAAACTAAAATCAAATGACAAAGTTACGAAAAATAAAGACAAACTGACAGAGCCCATTGATCCATTTGACAGGCTTCCTGATAAATCGTTGAACCCCATTCTCGACTCAGACCGGAAAGAACAAAAGGATTTACCAATTATAGCACTCAATATTCCTTTGCTTGATCCAAAGAATCCCAAGTCCGGAAAATCGGAAGTCATTGTGAATGTGATGAAACTCGCTGAAGATAAATATGGATGGAATGTCATTCATCCCAACGCTAAGCTGGCTTTAGATGTTATGGACGATTTGATTGATGATGATGATGAAAATGACGATGACGAAAATGACGAGGTTGAGTTGGACAAGAAGAAAAAGGAAGAGAATCTCACTGAAGAACAGCTCGTTCGTCAACATGAAAACAAACAGATAAGAAAGGTTGGAAAGTATGATTATGAAGACCCTTTTATTGATGATGATGAATTGCAATGGGAGGAAAAAATAGCTTCAACAAAAGAAGGCTTTTTTGTATATTGGGGGCCGTTGATTGAAGAGCGTAATGTAAAGAAGATTGTCAAGAAACGTTGATTTTACCTCAGAATAATTGTTAATTTACTAAATCCTTTAAATCAGTTATTCAATCTATCCAATGAAAGGGAGATCATTTCAAGAGCATTTATCGTGATGTGATCCTCCTTGTTCTGAGGTTTACTGAAAGAAATGATTCGTTTCAAGTTTTGACTCAAATCTTCAATTTTTGGTTTTTGTTTCAACACCACCTCGTAGTTCTTGATAGCAATTAATAAATTCAATCCAATGGACAAAATTGATAATTGAGATCGATTGATGATGTAGGATTTTTCGTTACTATCAGGCTCGGCTTCTGTTTCTGTATCTGAATCTTGTTCGGCTTCTGTTTCAATAAATGATGTCTCAATTGTAGTATTTATAAGGGTAATTATGTCATCCAATATCGAATCAGTCAACGTCAAGTATTTGGAAGCAATGGGTGAGGATCGCTCCGGCAACTTGGGAGGAACTTTAACAGATAAATCATTTAGTTGTTTATCAAGTGGCTTTTCTTCGGATTTATCTTTTGTCAACATTTCTTTCAAGATTCCAAACATCGCAGATCTGGTGCTGGGTTGAGGACAATTTTTTAAGCATTCATGGATGAACTCATAGCTGATCGACAGGGGCGATAAGATCAAGACTCTTGTTAATAAAGTCAAACAAACAAACTTGAAATATCTGTTTGAAGAATTACCCGTTGAGTTGATGATATACAACAAACATTGGAAATATGCTACCAAAAACGTCTTTGGAATTGAGCTGATTTCGAGTTCAAGTTTTTTCCCGTCATGATTCAGCTTTTCAATCGCATACCACGACCAAAAAACCGCCACGTCTTGTAAGGAATTAGAATTGAAAGCTGGATTCACCATCATGGGAGCAATTATTCTCAAGGTCAACGCCATTGAATCATTGAAAGTCACATTTAAGGGAAATTCGGTTTTGGCTAATGGAATAGAATAGTGGTATATCAATACTCCGAGTTTATTCAAGTTGAGCAGTTTTGCCTCGTTATTGACAATAGACGTATAAAGATTCTCTTGAAAATCAATAATCAATGCTTCAAACAAATCGCCCAACAAATCATCTGTGGGTTTTTTCAAGTCCAATTTGTGTAGAATAGTATGGCTTTCAACTATTGTATTTTTGAATAACGTGTTTAGATCAACATCTAAACTGAAACACAACTCATAGAATCTTTCGATAAGTACCAAATTCTGATTATGGACCACCGGTTTATTACTAAAGTTTTTAAAGTAAAGTACTGACCTATTGGAGGACCAAGTTTTCCCCACAACAGCAGCAATGTTGGTCACAAACGACGTCAATAGCTTACGTTGCAAATAGTTTTCATCCTCAACGACTTTCTTCAATTCCTCTTGTGATAATCCCGTGTCTTTAGGCAAAGGAGATGAGTCATAATTTCTAACAAAGGAGTAGATTCTTTTGAACACGAAATCAGTATCAGCATACAGATTGCCCCGGTAATAATGATGAAGGCAGTTCATGAAAGCCGAAACAAACATGGCCAAAAATCTCGATGGATACAATGTCTCAATTTGTTTGAAATTACTACTGATAAGCTCCAAAATACAGTATAATTTAATATCAAAAAACTTTTCTCTCTTTTCGTCGCTATCAATTAATTCATCGTCATGGGATTGAATATCAAGGTCAGATAGAAGCTCACATGATTTCAAAAAGAGTTCTTTTGGATTCCCCAATCGAGCCAAACTGTCAAATATTTTGAACACCTTAAGAATACATGGACTTTCTCTCAAGGGAACATCGAAATCGTAATTCAGCTCGATATAGCGAAGCACAAGTGGAGGCAAATCCCAGCCGATTTCATAAGTCAATTCGGGATTGGCGTCCATAATGTCTAACAACGTCTGTAATAACTCCTCCCTCTCCAGATACTGGTACTTTGAGGGATCGGATAAATAGATGTCCAAGACCGTGCTGTAGCTCAAGTAGTCGTGGGAGTCCATTGCTTCTGAGGCAGCCAGCTTCATGTTTGATATCACAACACTGACTGGCATATCCTCGATTGTGGTGGTAGATGAAGTAGATGAATCAATTTCTTCGGCCATTGTGAAAGTTTTGCCACAGCTTTAGGATTGATAATTTATAAGGTTCTGATGGGTTTTCTGAGGACTTCTATTTCACAGTCTGGCAATTACAATGATGCAGCTGAGTAACAAGGTGGTGATGTCTAATATCTCAACTGGCAAAAGAATCCCTAAATACCAACTACTTGAATTTTTACTATGCGGTTTCCTAATTGTATTGTCTCGCATTAAAAATATTCGTCCCTACGAGCCTAACTAAATCATTGAAGAATGTCATTCAACAGCGACACGGCTCTGGATGAACGTGCTGATGTTTCTTCGGGTACTTTCGGATCTTCTGAAGAGAACTCAAAAGCTTCCAAGCAGATAGAACCTCAAAGTTCAGTCTCATCATCAGGGAATCGACAATTATCATCAGAGGATCAAAAGGTGACGATAAGGTTGAAACCAATTGGATCAACAACGTCGATTAATCCCCGAATATTCAGAATGCCCCGTTCAAGTAACGTGGGGGTGTTGCAGCTGTTTCTTTGTACTAAGCTCAATGTGACTTCAATCCATATCTACATAAGTAATAGTTTTCTGCCTAATCCAGATGAACCAATTGGAGATTTATTCAATTTGTTTCAGGCCAACAATGAACTTATAGTAAACTACTGTCATCTGATAGCATTCGGATAGTGCTAGAATTGCGTTTCAACGCTGGCCGTTGAAAACAAAAACCTCCAAGCCTGGCACATAATTGACTGTACATAATGCTATAACCATATGTAAGGGCCCACAAACTAATCAAAAAAAAATAACAATAATACTCATTCACGTCAAGGCTTCAATGCTGGTAAACAAACGAGGCAGTAGTTGCTAATATTAGAAAGCAAAAAGGATCAATTGAGTGGGAAACTTATTCAAAAACATTTATTATACAAAGGAAAAAATCAAGCTATAAACAGAAAAACTCTTAGTAGAACACGAATTTAGCAGTACCAGAAGTCAAGGTGACAGTACATCCATCACTACCACTTCCATTGTAAGAACCATCTTCGTACTTACAATCACCAACAACAGTTGCTCCATCAGCACCAACAATCTTGATGTTGTAGTTTGGAGTTTCCTTGTTGTTAGGGTTTGGAATCAATGATAAGTATGTTTTACCATCAGTAGTACCAGCACCTAAGACAACTGGGGCCCAGTTTCCTACTCCAGAGCCTTCGTCTCCCCAAATACATCCATCTTCAACTGAAACACCAGCGTTGTTGACGTAATATTGAGTGGAAGTTTTACCTCCTCTCCAAGTGTAGTAACTATCAGAATCAACAACAGAAACAACAGCTTCACCACCAGCTTTCAACAAGGTTGGAATGATCATGTTTTCGGAACCTGGGTAGTCAGTTCTACAGATAGCAACATCTTTACCGATTTCACTGACAAACTTAGCCTTTTCTGCACCCCATTCACATAAGTAGTCGGAGTTGGAATTGGTTTTGTATAATTTTCCATTCTTACACAATAAACCTCCAACGGAAATACCACTTGATGGTTGGTCTGATGGCCATTGAGTCTTGGACATTCCACTCTGGCAAGCGTAAGAACAGTAGTATCCATCTTTACAAGTAGAAGAAGTGTCCCCTTGCATATTCATGATGGAAGAAAATCCCCCGTTGATACCATTGATCCAGTCGATTCCAATGACACCTTGACCGGTTGGAAGAGTATCACAGTCGTAAACACCATCTTCGAATTTTTCGCTTGGATCAGAAAAGGCGGATAAATCACCTTCAATACCACCAGAACCACTTGAAGAACCTGAAGAACCGGACGAGCTGGAAGAAGAAGAAGTACTAGCAGCTTCCGATGTTTTGGAAGAGCTGGTTTCAGCTTCAGTGGAACTAGTTGAGGTCGTGGAGGCTGGAACTGATGATGATACCACGATGGATGAAACAGAAGTTGCGGTATCTAAATTGGATCCTGGTAAAGTGTTACCATCTATATCGACATAGACGATTTCGGTGACGATATCTCTTTTGTTTAAATGTTGATGTTTATGTTGATGTTGACCTTGAGCTGGAAGCGCAACAACAAGTGATAATAAACTGGTTACTGGTAATAAAAACTTCATGACTTTTTTAAAAAGAATGTGGGATTTTTGTTATATGAACGATTGGTATTATATCTTAAGGAATGACAAAGTAGGTGTTATATAACAAAAACAAAGGGGGTATAAAACCAGTTTTTAAAGAAAGTGTGTGAAAGTGATTTAAAATTTTTATTCCAGCGAAATGTAAATGGTTTTAAACGAAAAGGAGGAAAATCAAAACTTGAGTTTGAAACAGTAATTACTGTGTACTAACCAGGAGAAACCTTTCCTAAAATGGTCTATTAACGTCACTTCTATGCAGGCCTTGCGAAATATATTGCTAAATGGGGCAGATCTTAATGCACGTACTGCAGGTACTCCGCAGCAACATGTCAAAACTCGGATCTAACGTTACATGGTACAAGCCAGTTGCCAGGAGCTTTGAACCACCGTCAGTCGTTTGGGCATTCTTGAGAGCTGGAGCTTCCGAGTATGTTGTGTAAACATTAAATAATATTAGCGAAAATCCTTAAACACCTCTCCTGTTGATGCTCCTGCATCGAAATCCCACTTGACACACCTGTTCTAGACCTGCCGCATTTCTTTGATCTTACTGATTCATGAAACATCGATACACGCTGGGATTCTTGTTATGCTCCATGATCCTGGATGTGTTTCGCTCAGGACTCCAATCCTAGCTTTGTATCGTCTTTGCTTATACGTTTCACTGCCTCAAATACCGATCGGATTCGGAGACATTGCCACTTCAAATCTAGACTCTCACATCGCATCCTAACAGTCTTCGATACATGCACGACTTCCAATTTTTCAGCTTATTGTTTCTTGTTGTTCATGACAAAACTTGCGTGCAAGTGACATTACTCCCATCACCTAAAGGGAATTCATCTTGTCACTACAGTAGCACTTATTGGAGTCTTCTTCTTCAATAAACAAGAGAGTGTGATACATCAATCGAATCTCTGAGAAAAAATTTCATTACTATTCCGTTTTGGAAATATTTTTAATGTACATCTACTAAAATCATTGAATTAAATGGGTAAACATATCTTACTCATCAAACATAAATTTAAAATAAATACATCCCCTAAAACTAATACTGTACAGTCAGAATTGAACCGTTGCATCCCCCCTTTCCCCCAAATATTTTGCACCTTTGTCTACTTCATACTCTATTTTTTGTTGACCTTGCGAAGCTATAATGTACCTTCATCTTCAATACCCAAACTGAACCATGGGTGTTCCATTGCTTCAGTAGCGGTCAATCGATTATATGGATTGATAATGAATAAGTTCTTCAATAAGTCGATCAAAAACCACCAGAAAGTGAAATTCCCAAAGTTTATCAAGTGCTTATTCATATCGTAATTGTAATTCAAAGAGTAATCAAAATTAATCTTTAGTCCAATTCTTTTGGATATGAAATCATCCATCCTAGATAATTGATTGACATTTGAAATGTGTTCTTTTGGGGTATTTTGATCGGGGAACATGAGTCGATACTCTTCATCATCACCCTCGTCTTCTTCTGCTTCTTCGTCTTCTTCTTCGCTGATAAAATCATCTAGTTCTGCATTTTCATCATCAAGAAAACTTGGATCTGGTCTATCCAGATCCGTAAAATATTGAACTCCACATTCGTTACCCTGAGCCTTACTGGCGATCACCATAGACTTATCGATTCTGTATCCCACAAACTTCTCAATCATTGCTAGATGTTCCAAATTATTATGGGTTTTGAACAATGGTTCTCCAATAATCAACTCCACCAATATACACCCCACAGACCACATATCACAGGGGAATGACCATCCACATCCCAAAACAATCTCTGGTGCCCGATAATGCCTCGTACTAACAATACTCGAGTGGTATTCGTCATTAAATATGGCACTTCCAAAATCGATAATTTGGATCGAGGTATCTTTCAAGATCTTCGTGAACTTTGGCACTTTCTTCACGTCTTTGATGTTGCACAGTTTCATATACGGAGTAATGAGTGTTTTGGATATCAATGGCTTCTTAACAAATGAGTCGTCGTATAATAAGATGTTCTCTGGCTTCAAATCAGTGTGAATCAATTTCAAGTCATGTAAAAATGTGACCGACCGGATAAGTTGTTTTGAAATGGCTTGTATTTGAGATCCTGGAAATGGAATGAATTTATTTTGCTCCAGATAATCGTATAAGGAAATCTTCAACAAGTCCGTCACAATACAAATATGGCCCCTGTAATCAAAACATTCTCGTAAGTGCAAACAATGATTGGCATTCTTGTTATCAAACCGCTTCAACGTGGCCAAGATTCTCAACTCTATCTTGGCTGCATCCCGATATTTGGGAATATTTCTAATGATCTTGATAGCAACGTGTTGATGGTTCAATTTATCATAACATTTCACAACCTTGCCAAAAGTTCCTTGGCCCAATAATTGGGATATGATAAACCTGTTGGCAAATACACTGTTGGTCTCAATGATAAAATGGCCATCTTTATCGTCACAAGGAGGACTCTTTAAATTATAAGGAACCAAACTAGTTTTGATATTACCTAATTTTGTATTCAAATCGTTGGGATTGATAGACTTTTCATAGATGCATTTCACCTGGGGCAATTGCGGTAAAGAATTGGTGCGCTGCTTTTTGGATATATCAATAGAACTCGAAGTATAATTGCCATTGTTGGTATTGTCTGGATTATTGACATTCAATAATTTAAGGGCATTGAATGAATCGTTATCGAAAAATATGATAGAGTCACTGTTATTTCTCTTTGGCTTGATTCTGAAATTGTTCAAGTTTCTCTCTTCCAATATGATCACATCATCGTCTTCATCTTTATTGATATCATCAATTTCACTATCCTCAAATACAGTCTCATTATAATAATTCAAATCACCAGGATTCTTGAGAGTATTTGAGTACAACGGATCATCTATTGAGCCAATAGTCTTACTACTAGTTTGGTCAAACGACTCACTAAACCCTCTAGGTCTTTTTCTGTTGCTTATGACGCTCATTCCCACCAAACTGCTTTTTTTTTTCCCTCTGTTGATAAGCAAACAATTTAATTAGTGATATTTTATGTCAGATAAACCTTTATCGGACGTTTAATCTTTTAAACTAACACAAACGTTTAGGCGAGTACTTAATAACAGCCAATTGTGGGTACTTAATAATTAACTTTGCTAAACTGAAAACTACTTTATTCAATGGATGTTGGTGAATTTTTTTCATAAGGGGGGGGGTTTGGTTGGTTTTAATATGTTTCTTTTTTTTAAGCTTTTTATTGTTTTACAGGTACATACAGTGCACTAACCTAATCAATTTAACCCTTTAATCCTTCAAATCCATGATTACGGATTTGTCGGACATTCTCAAATATGTCTGGATATTTGATGGCAATTTTTACCGTTGTACTAATTGCAAATCGTTCAATACGTCTCTTAGATAGTGGACAATTAAAGGGTGATTGTTTTGGTATCTGCACGTTGGGCCAATAAATTGGGGTTTTTTTTTTTGGTGAATTTTCGGCCAAAGTTGGCGTGGACACTATCCCACAACTTTGCATTGCTTAAAGGGGTTAAGTTATTACATGCATAATTCAAAAGTCCTGTTGCCTTATCTCAAGAATCCCTTCTAACGACAGCTTTGTATTTTCGGCAAATCTTTTCCATGTTCTGACTTTTTGACTTCAAGCATTTTAAAATCCCATTTCGTTTTTTGACCCAGCAATCTTCACTGGCTGGAATATCTCCTCTCGCAATTTATTGGCCTGTGAGCCCGCGAATTTCAGGCTAATTCCGCACTAATCTACTGAACCCTGAAAAGTTTTATAACTACTTCTTTGAATACTGTTGAATACTATTGAATTGGGCATTATATCGTTGTTACTCGTCAATCCCGTTTGTTAGAATACCTCCTCGTGTAACTCCCCTTCGCTTTACGGTATAGCAAGTGCTTGTCTAGTCTTGACACCAATTTTTCACTCGCTATGGAATACCAATCTTATGATGGTCTAGGTATAGTAGATGGAGATCCCTCCACTCAAAAAATGATACCCGTTACTGGAACCATCAATGCTTCCGCTCGGTATGTTCAATACCCCACGTCAATCGAGGCTCAACCCATCTCAGGAAATGCATTGCCAACCCAAAATAAGGTGATTGAAACTCATGATATGGTGTATACTGTGGGTCCATCGGACCAATATCAGGTATTCTCCGACAACCACAATACGGAACCACCCCATGGTTATGGAAATACTCCGAATTTCGGCGTCCAGAACCACACATTCCAACGTAATTCCTTGCCATTGGGACTTGCTTTCGTTCAATCCAACCAACCCGATATCATTCCACAACTTGTTGAGTATTCCCAACCTTACCATTCCCATTCCCATTCCCACTCAGATTCCACTTGCTCAATGCCCCCCGATTCCACAGTCTCGTTTCTGAGTCCCCTTGTGACTCCGAATCTGTCTCCGCTGCATTTTTATTCTTCAAACTCGACCGGTGTTTCTAACTGCTCACCTGATTCCTCGTATCCACAATCAAAACTGCTGATTCCTGAGAATTCCGCCATAACAAGGATGAATATCCCTACCCCACAAACAGAGCCGATCTATCAACATTCAAAGTTTGTTTTTCCTGAAACATCATTGGAGCAGCTCATTGACGACGCTGTTCGTGAGAAGTCCGAGATTAGTACACTAACAATTGACAGTCTAACCCCAGAAGATGTCTTATCTAATGAGCCAGATTCTCGGTTGGAAGATATACTAAATGACGATTCGCTATCAGGATTTTATCAACCTATTGATACTATAGGTAATGTCGAGGACAATAGTGCCACAATTGTGCAACCAAAAACCATTAAACATTCGCCCACTTCGAGTACTCCTACCCGAGTTAGACCTCGAAGAATTCACAAAACATTTTCGCTCGAAGAATGCTCCACCACTTTTCAAGCTTCAAACCCCATAAACATAATACAGGAAAAATATTCTCATAGACCAGTGATTAAAAGCAAATCATTGAGCAATTTGAAGAAGCCTTCAAATAAAGGAACTTTTCTGAAGTTTTTGGTGAATGATCTTGAAGAGAAAAAGAGAATTCTTTAACTTCTTTATGCTGCTTACGACTTAACATTTAAAACTTCATTTTCTGGGATCTTTGCCCGTTGCAAGATTCCTTATTTTATTTTTCCTATTCTTTTCTTTGACAGATTTTAATAGCTAAATGTACAATTAATAGGTTCTCATGACAATTTTAATAGCTAAATGTACAATTAATAGGTTCTCATGACAATTTTATATTACTATGCATTATAAACTATTGTTTCTGTTGACAAGGATTAGCAAATTGCATCCTCACAACTTGGCCTTTAATCTCTAGGTATGTATTCTTTGTTTAAAATAGGTTCTTTTCTGAATTTACGGTAAAAGCTAGTACCTTCGTTAGCGTAAGCGTAGTATGCTAAACCAAATGGAATTATACCCATAAATACAATATTGAATGCAGCAGATCTAGGCTTGAATCTGAAGTATAACGATGATTTCTCTTTAGCACTGTTGAATCTTTGTAACTCTTTATCTGGATGTAAAGTACCTGCCATGATTAATTATGATTGTTCTATTGGATGAAATTTTTTTGTGGTGCGAATGTGTTGGTTTAGTATTTTCAGGTGTGGAATTACCAATATTTATCAAGTTATGGAGTGGGAAAGAAAAAGCCTCTGACTTGTGTACCATTGGAAGTCTGGGACGCCTGTGGTTTCTTGTGGGGTTTAAGAGCTCGAGGATCTTTCTTTGGAAGAAAAATTTCATGGAAGCCTAAAAAATTTCTCAACAAAACTGTTAGAAGCGTGAGTGTGAATTTTGCAATCTGAAAAGATGACTTGAAGATTCTTGTAAGTTGAACGGAATAAGTTAGTATGATATAATAATGATGACGGGTACTTTGGACATACCTCACACACATAGGCCTATCTCAAGAGCAAAAAGTTACAAAAATACTCATTATTGTTACAGCCTATACAATGCGTTTCTATAGTACAAATTCCAATGAACTTATTGTTCATTAAACACTTTTAAATCATTCTTAGTTATCAGTAGTTGTGGAGCCAAGATGTCCATCTTTTCACCATTCAACTCGACCCCCACTTGTTTTAGTAATTTGAAAGACTTTCCGTTGATATAGAAATCTCTTAAGTTGGGTTTGAAATGAAGCTTTGCTTTTCCATGTTCGAATTTCTCGAATAACTTATTAATTTGTTCGATTAACGTGTTGATCTCCGTGAGAATAAAGTACAAATTGTCTTCGATTGGGTCTAGAATCCTTAAGATTTCTTTTGATTTGTCACTCAAGTTATCATTATCCAATGATTTCAAAACTTTTAAATTCTCATTATAGCCTTTAAGCATCAGAATTAGCTTGGTACCTTTTAAAATCTGCATTTTCAAAATTTCCCGTAACTTCAATTCCAACTTTATGTCCTTGATCACCTTGATTAATTGTTGATCACTAACTTTATTGTCAATATGATGAAATTTGATATTTTGGTGATGCTCAAGCCGTATATACCCATCGTTTACCAACTCTATGGGTATTGTGAATATGTTTCTTAGAGCATAAAGTTCGAATTTGTCGAAATTCTTATCCACTTGATTCTCCAATAAGGTCTCTAGCTTTGCGGTTCCTAAATTGATCTCATCTTTCAACAGCATCCATTGTTCAATATCGTCAGGAATTTTCTTCTTTTGAGACTTGAGCTCTTCGTACTGTTTTTTCCGCTCCTGGTGTCTCTCTGCCAAGTAAGCTTCCATCGCTTGTGTACATTTATATAGTATGTGATTCACAGCATTAATAACATCGTCAATCACTGCCAAAGGAGGATACCCGAAATGCTCGGTCAAAATCGATGTGACACGGTAATCATAATCATTGGACCCTTCTTCTTTTCCGGACATGGTGTTTTGTCTAACAAACAATCACTTATCACCGATGAATCTCAAATTTGAAACCCTTTGTCTTTAACCTTGTTTACGTTAGTTAAATGGTGACGCGCGCTCGAATGATTAGTGTCATTTGGAGGTTTCAACAAAATAATTCTCGTAAAGATAAGAGAACATCAGTGAGAAGCCACATATAAATACTTCCAACTTCCCTGGCTGATCGACACGTGATACTCGAATCTCCATTACTGAAATCATGTCGACGCTGGGTGGAATAAATTCATTGGATTGCAAAATCTTACAGTACAAATATTCGATCTTTAAAGCCAACAAATTCTTAGATTATTTGAATAATGCAATCACAGATGCTCCAAAAGATAGATTGTTATTGTTGCATTATATAACTTTGTTGAGTGGAAATTTATTCTCCATAAACGAGAGTGTGTTCAATGGCAAGTTGGAGCTATTATCCCAATTCAAATTATTCAAATTGTCCCCTATAAGTATAAATCCTGTTGTCACTCATATTCCTTATGATACCAACGATGCTAATATCAATCCATTGACAAGTCTTCCGACCTGCGATACAAGCGTGAAGTGTGCCAAAATATTGGTTTCGTTGCTCCAAAGTTGTATTCAGGCATATCAAAAGAGATTACTGCTTGCTATTGCTGAATCCAAGTCATGTTCGGATGAAAAACTTGACAAATTCGATCAATTGGTCAATTCAACGTTTCTTTCCGACCTGGAAATTGATATTGTTGGGTCATCGAGTCTCGCTTTCGAGATGACCAAAGATGAGCAACTACTCAATGACGAAACGTTTATGGAAGCAACCCTTATTGATATTGATATAAAAATGGCATTTACAATCATAACCTCGATCAAATCAAGCATGGATCACTTGAGCACATTCATTGATGAATACAAGGGCTTGAAATCCAAACCTAAGCATCTTGGCACTATGCGGGATTCAAATTACTCGTTACATAATATACTATTAATTACCTTGAGATTGAATGATTTATACATCATATTACGACGGTTTGGTCGAAAAATCTATTTATCAAACTTCAATCATTTGAATGATCAGAAGTTCCTAACTTCAACAGGTAATTCAGCTTATTTCAAAGGGAATGTACTAAGATCAATGGATGAAATTTTTAATCTGACTAAAAAAAATGGGGTGATAATAGCAAACTTAACTCGTCTTATAAGAGTCAATTCTCAGTATGATGTAAATGTCAAGAATATACTCGACTTCAACAATTTCAATAATCAGGCTCACTTGATAATTACTAATGTCGTGAACAAGTTCGAAGAATTCAGTGACTTGTGGGTGCAATATGAATTGAAATTCAGAAGGAGCTATAATCTTCCAAAATATTACATTCAACAAGTCTATAACGAATTTGAGCTTCCAAAATTGAAGTCAATAAAAACAGCTAAAGAGAAACCTAAGGTTTCAGAAACCCAAACCTCCAAAACTCCTGACACATTCTCCTCAATAGATGAAGGATACACTGTCAGAGCCAAAAGGCTCGACAGTTCAGAGCAGTCTTCAACAACGAGAGAGAAAACGATTTTCAATAGAACATCTAGGTCGTCTTCGGTATCATCTAATAGCTCAATCCCATCAGTTGGATTGAGTCGAAAGTCATCAGTGAGTTCAAATAATGGAACTAGCACAATTAAAAGTCCCACGGCCAGCAGAGTTAGTAACGGGCGACAACAACGACCCAACTCGATGATATTCTTGAATTCTAGTAGTAGCACTTCTAATCTTGTCAAACCCCAACCTCAACCTGTTGTGAACACAAGAAGGAGATCGAACTCCCAACCGTTGTCCCCCGGCAGTGTTAGCAAATTGAACACAAGTGCTCAAAACAACGCTGTTAAGGAGAATGCTGTGTCTCCAAATGTGTCTCCTTTGACATCAAGAGTTGCCTCTTCTGGAGCTGCCGCTGCATTGAATCAGAACAATGGCTTGTCACCTTCTACTAACATCAAATATCAGCATCTATCACCAAGTAATTCGATCAAAAGGCGGTCGTCAATATCAAGACAACTCCCAAACGCCAGTAAATCACCTGAAAATAAGGCTCAAACACCTATAATAGAAGAGGAGAAACAAACGAAACTTACTGCCAATCAACGTCTCCAAAAACATCTTCAAGAAGCAGCCAAATCTGGAACTTTAATGACTCAAGAGAAAGAGGTGTTTACGTCTGTGGTATTTGATCCAAACGATCCAACGGCCGTCAATTTACGGAAACATCAAGACAAGGACAAGAAGGATCTTGCCACCAGTGCAGCCGCATCTAGTTTGAGTCCTTTCACATCCAGTTCTTCGACGTCACTTACATCTACACCCACAACAAAGTCAACGAATAGCACTTCCAGTCATTCTCAAACAAAGAGAAGAACAAGGGACGAAGTTACCAAATTGAACACCAAAAGAAATAGTGAAATAATCACGCTCTCAAGCGAATCAAGCAAGCAGATTTCTGATGTTTCGAGTGAATCTACCAATACAAGTGATACAACAACAAACGACATCATAAAACAAGTCAGATTCACCGGTGTGCCTGAATACACTGAAGCCGAAGACTCACCAACAACATATTCCAGCAAAATCCTCAAGAACTTTGCTGTTTTCAAGACTCCAGGAGCAAAACCAGGATATAAGAGAAAAGACCAAATGCTCAAGAAAGAAGAAAGTATATCGTTTCGAAAATTGACCCATCAAAATGTGGCAAATAACCCAAGAGGTGTAATAAGTCCACCTTCGCCTGCCACAGGGTTTCTTCCTTCGTCATTGTCGAGTACCAAAATGAAGCTCAGGAGCAAGCTCGCATAACTCATCCCTCATACTTCAATTAATACTACCACTTGTATGATAATTAGGTCAAATAATTTTTCGCAGCCTCATCGAAATAAAAAATTTCATAAAGCACCTCATCTCTTGAAACTATCGCCATGTCCAAACAGAGAAGATTGGTAGTTCCAGATAGTAGCAATCCTGTGAATTCCAATGGGGTTTCTGAATGTTTCCAAATCTTCAACACCCAGTTATACGTATCATTGGCACCAACTTACATAAAAACTCCCATAAACGGAATCAAATTACAACATTTGGATCCACTAGTCATGAACTATTTCCCAAAAGCACAGGGGGTGGTGATATCATATCTGAATATAGAGGTTTTGGACCAAGTGGATCCAACCACAGGAAGCAAGTTGGCCAGAATCTCGGATTCCTCACCATTTACCTTTTCGTGGGTAAATGTTGACTTATTAGTTTGGAGGCCTCAAATCGGTGATATTTTGGAGGGATATATCTATATGCAAAGTGCCAGTCACATTGGGTTATTAGTACACGATACGTTCAATGCAAGTATCAAGAAGTATAATATTCCCAACGATTGGAGATTTGTGCCCAATCAAATGGATGAAGAAGAATCGGAAGAAAATCGATTTAGATCATTAGGTTCATGGTTAGATGGAAATGACAATAAAATCGATGGGAAAATCAGATTCACTGTAAAGAACATTCATAATTCTGGTAAATTGGTAAGTATCGATGGGACATTGATAAGCCCAGGAAGTGAAAGAGAAAATCAACCTTTGTTCAAAGATAGAAGAGGATCTTTGACTAATGAACAATTCACAGCTACAAATACGCACAAGAAATTCGAGGATGATGATATTGCTGAAGAGGTGCCCCGTTACGAAGAATCTGATAATGAAGAAAAAAATCAACAAGAGGAAAATGCCATCATTAATGAATCTGATTAAGATTTTATTATAGACTCGTCAATAAAATAAATTTTTAATGCATAGAATATTTACATTTTCTATTCGATTTTATGTATATACATGTTCTCTATCAGTAATTATTAGTGTCATGAATTTCATTAAAGGTACTATTTTTTCCTATTGTCGTTCATCATTCTCCAAATGGAATGTCTATCTCTTAGACTTGGAGAATGATATTTGGTCTTTCTGTTTCTAAACATTCGATAGTACCATGAACGATGTTTCAACCAGTGATCAATCCATCGTGTTTTACGTGATTGTCCCAAATTTAAAGTTTCGAAAACTCTTTTCCCGTGGCTAGAACCCCCCATCATTGTTAACTTTTGAACTTTATTCAATGTTTTAATGTTAAAATATGTCATGAAAATTCCTTGTAATATGGACAACAAAACCACAAGTCCAAACCCGTAATTTGAATCTTCGATGAAGTTTTTCAAATTCATACCGTAAAATGCTGGAATTAAAGTTGCAAATGTTACCCCTAGTGTGTAAATAGTGATTCTCAATTCGAATAACATAAGTGCATTTCTATTGGAATCCAAGATGATGTTGACAATATCTTCAGTGGACTTGATATCGTTGACCAAAGACCCTGAATGTTGTACAAATTCATCACAATGTGAATAATAAGATTCAAGGATATTCTCGAGCTCCTCTGTGTTATCTTCTTCGCTGTTTCTTGGCTTAGACAAGTACATGGCTGCCAAGTCTTCGTCTGTATCCAATAAAGTGTCTAATGCTTGCTTGATCAAAAGAACTTTCTGATAATATGTTTGCACACTTTTCAGTTTGATTAATAAATCTTGCAATTTCTTTCTATCCACCTGGCTTTCAAGCTCAGATAATGTAGTTCCACAGTTCTGAATAAGGATTTTGAGTTCGGCCTCTAAATATCCCATGACATTTATCAAGATAGTCTCCAACACTTTAAACTCAAAAGGTGAAGAGCTAGGAATTTTAAGTTTCAGCTCCAAATCATAGATGAACAATCCCAATCTAGTTGCATGCTCGGGGGTAGAGGTGTCAAAGATCATGACTTTATCCTCTTTGATCAACGCTTTAATGTGTAATAAATTGATCAATATAGTATTTGGAGGCCTAACCATTATTTGGGGTGCTACATCAATAACCGACAGATCAATTTTCCTCAAATCTCGTGGAAATAAGTTATGATCTTTCAAGAACTGCATTTTAGGGAATTTCTTCGATGTAGCCACATTATTGCCTTTGGTATCGAAAATCGTACACGAAACGTAAGAATCATTCGGAAGAATGGGTTTCAACTTGGTGAATTTGGTTAAGTCAACATTCATGTTGGGATTGGAAGTGAACTCCTTCAAGTTCGGCACTTCATTATCAAGTTCAGTATCGAATGGATTCTTGAAAGTATTGGAGTTCAAGAAAGAAGAAAATTTGCTTTGCTTCTTTTGTCTTAATTGTGAGCTATTCAGTAGGAACGCCTTCAGCAATGAACAACTTCGTAGATTCGTACAGCGATGCACGAACGTATTCACGTTCAACCTCATGTCTGTATCAAGTTACGACTGTACACACCAAACAAATCAATGAATTCCCAATGCTGGCAAAAGTAATCAAAGTGCGATATGAAAATGAACAAGGTCTAAATTCGTTTATTAAAAAGATACTCAATATATAGAAGTAGAAATTTAAATTTGTATCGACAAAGCCAATACTTGAACTAATCAAAGAACTTTCTTGAAGGAGAGATACCAAATAATTCCAATCTCAAACCAGGTAATGCTTCTTCTGATAACAATTTCAATCTTTCATCTAACGTGTTATTAACTTCGATTTTCCCGGTCTTATTGACGACAACAACACCCCCAGAAGATTCTTTAGATAAGAAATCAGATTCATCGATATTGATGGTGACCAGGTACTTGGTTTTTTCCTCGAAAGACTTGGCAACATCATCAATCACATCTTTAGCTAAAGATAAATCTTCTTCTCTAACTTTCAAAGTGACCTCGTCTTCCAATAATGCTAAAAGACCTTCTTCAATTAAGCCCTTGAAAGCTGGTTCGTATTCTGCTTTATTACCACTGATTTTGGTCAATTGTTTCTTAGCTTCATCAAAGATTTCATTCAAAACTTCCTCTTTGGTTGCGAGGATTCTTAATCTTGTTTTGTTACCGATGGTCGATTTTGTGATTTGTTGGGCCAAAGATGCTTTTTTGAACTTCTGTTCATAACTGGCATCAATTGCAGCAGTTTCAGCTCTGACAATGGAAGCTTTTTCGATTTCATATTCTTCGTCTGCCTTTAATCTGATTTCTTTGGCCTTTTCTTGAGCTTCCTTCTCAATGAAAGCTTTCATTTTACGAAGCTCAGCATTTACCTGGAGACAATGTTAGTACAAAACAACCGGCCAGAACATAATTGGGATCCATTGTGTACATACTTGGTCATCTGTTAACGACATGGTTTGTTTTTTGAAATTTCCTTATCCCTGAGAACCTCGAGAAATTGTTCAAGTGAGGAAATATCCATTAGTGCCAATACACGACAATCGACGGGATAAACCGATTCCAATTGATCAAGAGTTTAAAAGTAAAACAAAGGTAAAACACATTGAAAAGTATAGATATAACAATATTTAGACTAGAAATCCAAAGAGAATTGAAGTTGAATGAAAACTTTTTTTGGAGCATGTGTCAGTAGTAGTATTAAACCACAGAGTTCAAGAAATTGGTAGCAACTTCAACACCCACAAAAGTGGCAGCATTTGCAGGGAAAGATCTAGCCAAAGCAGGTCCTACACCGGGGAAGAATGCCTTGATACCACCTTTTTTGTAGATATTTTTGGTGGTTTGAACAATTGAAACACTTGTGTTTGAAGATTGTTGAGTTGATTTGATGGTATCGATAGGGAAAACACCCAACCACATGGCAACACCAGCAAACCCACCGGCAATTGAAATGTTCAACAATGACAAACCCTCTTCACCAGGTTTGGTTAAAGACTGTTTCAAGTATTCATACGTTGCAAAATATAAAGCTGATCCTGGACCATCTCTAGCCAAAGTAGCAGCAGATCCTTTGAAAATGGATCTAATTCCTCCAGTTCTGTACATTTCAGCGACAACTGAGCCCATTGAAGTCTTCTTGGCACCATCTTGAATTTGCATCATGACCTTAACTCTTTCGAATGGAGCGGCAACCAAAGTTGTTGGAACGGCAGAAATGAACCCTGCAGTGGAAATGTGGGAGATTTGGAATTCAGATACATTGAGTCCTGTGGCAGAAGATACAAGTCTTTTACCGACGTCATAACCCCAGAATGACACTGCAAACATTGGAGTAACTCCCAACAAGGGAGGGATGACACCTCTATAAAAACCGGGCAATCCTTCCTTGACCAATGTTGACTTCACACCTTTAAGAGCATTGTCATAAACACCAGTTTGTAATCTGACTTTAACTAGATCGAATGGATGTCCAGTTAAAACAGCACAAATACCTCCAAAACCTCCGGATGCAAATGATTTGACGTTATCAACTAAAGCACTATCAACTTCTTCCATTTCCTGAACTTAAAAGTATTCTTAATATATTAATTCACGAAAAAAAAGTTTTATGGTGATAATTGGCTTGACTATTTATATGAAAAAAAAATCTCAGGTCAAATTCCTCGGACATACAAATCGGTAAAAATAAACACATTTCATATGCATTTCTAACTAGAGATGACATGTAAAATCTCGTTTATTTTGGCGTAACGGTTATTATTTATCCTATAAATAAGCATAGAACCCCATATTAGTGCCCAGAATGGCGAATTTTTCAATCGAATCACTGGCTTTAGAGGGGGGAATAAGAATCAACAACGAGCAATTGATTGGAAATTGAGAGAATTGCTTTTGATCAGCAATGTTAACCATATAACTCGTAATATTTCCAAGCATTAGTGAACGCTTCTTATCTACTGGAAAGGGAAATGAACGTGAACTCCTATTGGTTCAGAGACCAGCGTAGTGTCATACTCATTTTGTGGGGGTGATGATATCAACCCACACCATTTATTTTCTAGCTAAGTCCGAAACTCCGTAGTCCGTAATTTTAATAATACAACTTGGTTTGAAAATATCCCTTTCTACCATAACTTACTCATATCCTTTAAATCTAGATCGCTTTTGAAGTCTTTGATTAAAATTTCATAGTTGAGTTTGAAATCTTTGAAAATCTCAAAGTTAAGCTTGTTGACTATATCCCTTAATCGTGATTCCACGTAGTTGAAATCGTTATCAATTTCTTGTAAATCCCAATTTCCGTCGATGTTTAATAAACTGATATACTCAATCAACCGTGTATGAAATTCTTGATCACTTCCAATGAATTGATAAACTATTTCGAATAATCCATAAAGTTGATTAATATAGGACTCTCCAGATTTTCCTTTCGTCCCATTATCGAGAATCTTGACATTGAACATACGAATATACCGCAAATTAGATTCGATAAGCTCGTCGAAATTGAGTTCATTAATATTGCTTCCTATTGATGAACTTTCTGGAAGAAACCCTCTGTTTTGACTTATGAGGCTTTGGAATTGGGGATTCAATTTGAACTTCTTCCTGTTCTTATATTTGTAGAACCCGTTGATATATGATTCAAAATTTTGATTTATTTCAATCATTAAATATTCTGTGAGATTATTCAAGAACCCAATCATTTTGTTTCTTATTAAATTAACTGTTCTGAACGCTTGCATGAGATATCTAATTTTCAAGTCCTGGTATCCTAGAGATTCTTTATTTTTCAATTTCATATACTCCCGATTGAAAATTTTCATGTCACTTCGTTTCAAATTGGCACTTTCGAGATAATTCAAATTCAATATGAATGATGCTTGCTTTAATTTCCATAAGAAATTGAACATTTTTAAGTAGTCAATGTTGGAATCACGATAATTTATGATAGCACTAATGGGTAGATCATCAATCTTGTAGTCCAATGTGAATACTTGCCAGCCAATGCTTCCATGACTCAAGCTTAAAACCCTTGCATCTAATCTGTTTTTAGTATCTATATTATAATTTTTGATGCTAGAGCAATTGACAGAATCTACCAATATTCGGGATAACTGATTACTGGTCAATTGGTTTGAAGGTTGATTGAAGAGTTCATATCCTTTTAACATTAAGGAATCAATGAAGTCTCCCGATTGCATCATCAAAAAGTTCTTGTAATTTCCCAAATGATGGATCATCTCAAATCTCCCATGAACAACAAAAGTCAAATAGTTGACCAACTCATCGTATTGATTGTTAACTAGTTGGTTGATGACATTTATATCCATGGTACTTATGCCCGAATAATCTTCATACACAAGTTTCGAGTACTTCAACGAATAATCGTTCACCCATTGTAATTCCTTACAATATTTACTCAAAAAGATCAATATTTTACCAATTTGAAAGATCTTGAAACCAATATTTTTGTTGATGGATACAAAAAAATTCGGCACTTTTTTGGCATGAAATATGATTACGTCTTGGATATTCTCCGCTTGGTCATTGAACTCTATGAAGAATTCGTGATTCACATCTATCAACTCTCCTCGTATAATCCAATTCTCTAGTATTTCATAGTACTCAAATGAGATTTTGTTGAATATTTCGGTGCAGAAAGCTTGTATGGTATCATCACCAAATTTAGTCAACTTATACGTCAACTGTAAGAAGTCATAGCCACTCAAGTGTAATTGGTCTGCTAAATTGTATAATAACCTTAATTTCAAGATAATTGGATGGATTTTGGTATAAGCTTCGAACAAAGAAACAAACGTATTATTAGCAGTTACGAAACTTGAGTAGCCAATCAATTCTTGTTCCAATATCGAGCAGAAAGCTGTTTTGACGGGAGAAAGTCCAGCTTGAGATGAATTCGATAAGATTTTCTTCAATTTGATATAAATTAAAGCTGGTTCCAAAAGTCTCCCAAGTAAAGTAGAATAGCTATTGTTTATCGAATCAGGTATATCCACTTTGATATTATTATCATCGTCAAAAAAACTGATAATTTTCGAGTCGATTCCCATTAGTATGTATGGCAAATACTGTAGTATTATGCTCTCATCAAGAGATTCGTAATATGGACGTATTATATCTTTCATCACCAAAGTGGTGTTGAATGCAAAATCACGTTTGTACGGCGAAGATTCGAGTCCCATTTGAGCCGAACGTGGGTTAACCATTGAACTGGCGGATGATACTTTAGGTGAGCTGAGATTAGTAAAGCCACTCTTTAAATCATTTGATGCAAATTCCAGATCCAATCCCGTCAAAGTGCCAAAAAACACTAGGTAATTTTTGATTTCATTGCTGCTTTTAACTTTTGCCAAAGACTTGATTATGGAATTGAAGATATCCCATTGATTCTGTTTATTATTACTGATAAATAATTTTCTATAGTCTTCAAGAATCAAATTGATGTTCTTTGGTTTTTCTTGATTCAGGCCTCTTGTGAATTGCAACAAGAGTTCGTTGACCAAACTTTCTCGGTATTCCTCGCCAAACTCCACTGGAACAAGAGAATTGACGAGTCTGGTGGTGTAAATTTTTATCACTTGACCAGGATCAAGTGCCATCTATCAATGTTTACTTTGTGAAAAGTAGTTAAACAAATCGCGTTTTAATTAGAAAAATGATTTTTTGTTGATTTTTAAGCTATAAACTGGACATATTAGAAAAACTTCTTAGAAAAGTAGTGAAAAAACTAACAGTTAGTGTGAACAAGGTAACTACCATCAGGCTGAGACACCAGAACTGACGTCAAGTGGTTTAATAACCGGTTCAAAGACATTTTTATTTAAGTCCCTGTCAGTTAATTGTAATTGTTCGTCAGTCCAAATGTGCTCGATTTTAGAGGCATTTGGTTCCCCTACACCACATAAACCACCTCTAGCTTCCCATTGGCCGATTCTTGGCAAATCCAATTCTTCAAATACCGAGTCCAAAGCCCCAATCAACTGGTTGGATAATTCTGGACCATGACCTGGAGTTGGAGTGATTCTTAATCTCTCTTGTCCAATTGGAACAGTTGGGAAATTGATAGCTTGAACGTAGATATTATGTTTTTCCAATAATAAGTCACTAGCTTTCTTAGCGTCTGCAGCGTTACCAACTAACACAGGAACGATATGAGAAGGGTTTGGAATAACGGGGATTCCAATATTATTCAAATTGTCTTTGACATATCTTGTATTTTTTTGTTGATTGATACGATCTTGTAAAGTGGATCTTTGGTATCTGATGGATTCAGCACTACCTGCCATAATAGCTGGTGGTAATGTAGTGGTGAAGATGAATCCAGGAGCGTAGGATCTGATCCAGTCAATCAAATTGGCTTTACCAGTGACATAACCACCAACAGTACCAAAAGCCTTACCTAAAGTTCCGGTAACCATATCGATTCTGTTCATTACACTGTTCACCTCGGGTGATAAAGCATTGATACCCGCATCCAAATGTTCTTTGAAATTCAAATGTTCAGCAACTCCAGCTCCATGAGGTCCGTACATACCAACAGCATGAACTTCGTCTAAAAATGTGAGGGCTCCATATTTGTCAGCCAAATCACAAATCTTTTCAATGGGGGATATCGATCCACACATGGAATAAACTGATTCAAAGGCGATCAATTTTGGAGTGGACTTGGGATATGAAGCTAATAAAGATTCTAAATGTTCCAAATCGTTATGTTTAAAAACATGCTTCTTCGATCTCGAGTTTCTAATCCCTTGAATCATAGATGCGTGGTTCAACTCATCGGAAAAGATAACAAGATCTTTCAATTTTTGACCCAACAAAGATAAAACTGCATCATTAGCAACAAAACATGAAGAGAAAACCAACGCAGCTTCATGTTTATGTAAAGCAGCCAATTCTGATTCCAACTTGATTGCATGTCTGTTGTGGCCGGCGATATTTCTGGTTCCACCAGCACCAGTTCCATATTTATCCAATGTTTGTCTCATGGCTTGCAATGTTTTCTCATTTCTTCCCATTCCTAAATAATCATTTGAACACCAAACAGTGACTTTATGATCTTCCTCGGTTCTATGGGCTTTAGGAAACTCGTTGGCCAACCGGTTGATATTGTTGAAAAATCTGTAAGATTTGTCTGATCTCTTTTTGACTAACTCATTGTCCAAAAAACCTTGGTAATCAAAAGAATTTTCATTACTTGATAAATCAACTTTAGCATCTTTTAACTCATCAGCCTTGAATGAATAGTTCGAGGTTTTAGAAGACCCGGTGGCCGAGGCAGCAGTTGCAGAAGCAGGTTGAGTAACCGAAGAATAGTTTCTAACTTGGCTTGTGCCCTTTATTGCCTGTGACATAAAAGGGCATTGGCGAGCTTCACTAGCTAACGAAGATTGTTGGCTGATTTGACGTAAACCTTGAGCGGTGTGAGACTTGACAAAGGGACACACCTTCATTGACACTCTAGTGATGGCTTCCATGATGCTTTGAAAAGAGTCTTTTAATTATCAAAGTATTAGAAAGAAAACTTCTTATTTAAATGTGAAAACTTCTCCAAAGAGGGTTACAGAAAACGAATAAAATATCTCAAACTGTACAGGAATGAAGCAGAACTGTGAAACAATTTACTACATATTTTAGGGATTTGAAGCGGCGTGTGCTGACGTTCACGTGTGCTAGCTGTCTATAGGATATCACATAGCTAAATAGTTAGTTAGAGTGCTGTAAAGGATGCTAATAACCCCAAAGGAAGCGTGAGAGAAATACACCTATTTTGATTGGCAGTACAACATTAGTCATTAGCACGATTCCCGCGGTAATTCACGGCGGTAAATCTGCCCCAAGATCTGCGGGCGCCCGCACGAGGAGTTCAGCCCGTGATATTTTAGGCGACCGTTTCTTAACTCCGGTGTCATACATTTTTAATTTTTTTAAGTCAAATTAGGAACGTGAATTATTATACAAAGAACTAACTTACTCTTCGTCTTCTTCTTCTTCGTCTTCACCAACATTGTAGAATTGCAATTTGTATTGGTTTTGTTTGACGGAGACGAATCTGATCCAGTCTCTGATTTGGTTTTTCTTCAAGTATCTTTTGGTTAAGTACTTCAAGTATTTACCAGAGAATTTGGCGTTGGAGACAACAACAACTTTGTTACCTTCAGCGGAAACAGAGATGTCATCACCCAAGTTACCAACAACACCTTCGATTTTGATGTGTTCTACCAAGTATTTGACGTATGATTCTTGGTCAAAGACATCGTTTTCAATTGGAGCTGAGCAGTCAACAACAAATTTTTTAGCAGCTTTAGATTTTTTGGTAGTCTAGAAATATCCCGGTTAGCCTACTGCACAATTATCTTTTGATAATGACAGAATAGCCCTGAGACGAGTTGCATTGCCAATTTTTTAGGTCATTTTAGTTGGTTCTTAATTTGACTTAATTTCAACTCAAAAGTGAAAAACTCCTTGGATTTCATTTACTTCTCATATTCCAACTGTTTTCACCATATAAGTTTATGGTACGTAACATACTACAATCAACTCATGAAGTGGAAACTTGGTACGATTTTCAATGATTCCAGTGGAAAAAACACTTTCCAGCCTGTTCCTGTTCATACCTTGGTTGCATAATACCCGTTCGTAAAGGGTTTCATCCATCACTATAATGTTAGTATACATACGATTGGAGCCATTTTATTTAAGTTCTGGTTGAAACAATGAATTTTTTTTTCACATCACCAACAGAATGAGATGTATATGGTGCGCGCACATCGTACTTTTTCTCTCTAAACTTTGTGTATTCGCGTCACGTTAGGGTTATAGCCCTGTTTTCGTTACAGTACTATATATTTGGCAGCCTATGCCACTCTAATTCTGCTTTTGTTATCGTCCTATTCCAGCCAAAACCACTGATCTGGAGGATGCTTTTCATTGGATTTATATGTCGTCTAGAATATTTTCTTTTGAAAAGCCTTCATTGTCCGGTTCTTTGGATGCTCCAACTAATGAATCATTATTTATCTTTGGAAGTGAAAAGGACTCATCCATGCTCTGCTCGTTTGATCCACTCATAATGTCACTCTTTATTTTCTCTCGAAACGGAGCTGATAGTCTGGTATTATTAGTCTTATTGTCACCATTCTGATTCTCAATTTGCAGGTTTGAGGATGAAGATTTATGCATTACTATGGTATCCAAAGTTTCATTGGGATCAATGGTATTGTTCCCGTTGTTGGATGTAGTATCACTTGTTGAGCTCTCGTTATCTTCATTTAAACTGTTCATCGTACTTGATCTTGAGTGGTAGGACAAAGTTTGTCCGTTTGTCTCCTCCTCCCCTCTTTCGTCGTCTTCTTCTTCTTCCGTCGCAAATAGATCAGGAGAAATCTCTAGAAGCTTATCCAATCCACCACCTGACCAACCTTTTCTAGCAATTCCTTCAAATAACTCGAGTTCTGCTCGGATAAGAGACCCCGTCAGAATCAATAAATGGTTTTGGTTGAATTGTTCAATCATTGTATTTATCTCCAAGTAATAGTCATACTTCAATCGGTCAATTTCATCCAACCGATTTGTCAAATCCACCAAGTTATTCTTATAAACGTTCAAATTACGAGTCTTCAGTTTTGAAAGTTTAATATTCTCAAGTTCCTTCTTTCTTAAATCTTTTGACTTTTGTTTGACCTCTTGTTGATAGTATTCATGATTCGATTTGTAATTCAGTTTAAGATTATCCAACTGGCTTCTCAATGGCTTCTCGAAGTTCTTTTCAAGGAGTCTGCTGAGAATTTGATTGTTACTTCCCACAATATATTGTAAACTGCCCGCATTTATTAATCCATCTGATACTTGTTTGCTATTATTAACTTTGGGATTTTCATTGATTGTGTCTTCTAAAGCCTCCCCAAACTCATTGGCGGCATCTGAAACAGCCAACAATGCTTTTCGTAGACCTTCCGCCTTATCAAGAACATTATCATAAAACGAAACGGACCGATCGAAATCTCTTGACGTAAGGATATTTGGCAAGTCTAGCACTGAAGGAGTAAACGATGTGAACGTATTTAGCGACGGTTGCCTTATGACCCTCTTGCTCCTTGTGTCTGATTGGGAAAAGTCTCTAACATTAGGGCTGTGCTGTGGAGTTGTTGATGTGCTTGATTTGCTGTTCATAAAACCATAGAATTCCGATAGGTGCTCTGGTGGGCCGTTGTGACCATCAGTAGTTCTACTTCCGAGCCCAATTGAGTTGCTCGGAGTCTCGGTGTATGCATCAGGTGTCTTTAGGCCCTCACTATGGTTGTTTAACATGCTCACAGGTCCTGATTAGTTTGAGTTTCCTTTGAAGTGCGCGATCTTAAAAAAAATGGGTTTTGATGTTATCAGCCCTTGAAGTTCAGGAACAACAGAAAATTGACTTGCAACAAGTGAACATGGAAGAGATTCAAAAAAATGGACGAGTCCGGAGTCGAACCGGAGACCTTTCCCATGCTAAGGGAACGCGCTACCAACTACGCCACACGCCCAGTAAGAAAGTGGTCCCTAGCAGGATCGAACTGCTGATCTTGGCGTTATTAGCACCACGCCTTAACCAACTGGGCCAAGGGACCTTCCTTGTGCAGTTTGTACATCAATTTTTATATCAATTTTTATATGCAAAAATACCACTAAAATATTGTTTCTTATGACATATTGTCCACTTATGAAAGACTTTCAAAATCCGTATCACTTACCACGTCTTCCAAAATGAAAAATTGGCCATAATCCCATCAATTTAGCATTTTTTGACTGAAATTTTTACCTAACGTGCTCAAAAATGGATCGTTCATTCTATTTACAACCTATTTAAGAGTTTGAAAGTCTTTTGTGACTTTAACATAGAAAACAAAAACCCCGGATTGAGTGACCTTATCACCCAGTTTTTCTTTGCTTTATCATCAACGATTTAGGGATGTGAAAATGCAAAATGGTAGTGCCGCACTTTGACGTTTTTTGCACCCAAATATTCCCACTCTTGACGAGTGAAGAGCAAATATTTATTGCTTTTGGAACCCCTTGAATGGTATTATTGAGTCTTAAATAGCTACGTAACTACTTTACTTGAACGAGGAAAGTCATCTCAATAATTAGTGAAAGAATAACTAGAAGTCGAGAGTTGGGAGAATGAGATCAAAAATGGAAGACATTGACGAGACAATGAAAAGAGGTTTCCTGACAAGTCGGGAGGTAAAATGTTGCATTACATCTATAAAAAAGAAAACATGTCTCTTATGATGAAATATGCTTATAATTGCACCAACAATGTTAATAATGAAGATATTGTTGATATACAATTTAGAGGCATCAATATGTGTTAGAAATGCTTCTTGACCACTTCTTGTTACCTGGTGACAATAAAAGATGTTTAAAAGTATCCGATTGAAGTTTTAAACCAATATGGGTGTGATGCCTATGTAAACGGCTCCAATTGCTCAGACCGGAACTGTCAAGATGGAGTATCCAACCAGATTTTGTGGGGCTACAAGACATAGTGATCCAGAATTGTGTCTTGTTACTGCTATTTCATTATCTTTATGGTATTGATTTCGATAGTGGCCCAATAGATTTGTTGCCAGATTTTAGTCAAAGACTGACATGTCTACAATATCTTCGGTACACAGAGTGAACAAACTGAGAATATATCCTTTCCTCACAAGCCTGAATTGGTTCGAGAATGTTTGAAACAAATCAAAACATTCATCATGGCTGGTAGACAGTTTCGTTTGATTCGAACAGATCACGCCAGTCTTGTTATTGATAATGAGGGAGCCCCATTTTTGACCACTTCCACAGCTAATTTACATTATTCGAACATTTTTTCAACTTGATTCATCACAATGCTGAATTTGGAATGAATACCCTTTATTACGCTCCAAAACTACTCTTGTGCCTCCTGAAGAATTGAAGATTTTCCCCTTTGATACAAGCCAAACAGCAGAAATTCGCAACTATTAACAACCCTGATAAGGCCACAGTGTATTTGTTCAATATGTTCCTGTTCAGAGTTGTTATTCTTCAAGATTTGGTAGTTTTGAATGAAAGAGCTTCCGATAGTTTATCCAGTTTATGCCAGCTGGAATTATTCAAGAATTTCCAGACTTCTCGTTTGGAAAAGCTTTCCAAGGCCATCAGTATTGATTACTTCACAACTTCAAAGCATTTAGTTGGTACTCTCGTACCGGATTTTGGTGATGAACAGGAATCTTTATGTGAAGAAATGAAAAAATTCGGCTTGGCTCAGCGTTTGTATCAGATGGATGAAGCAGATAAATTGAATTAAAAGTCTCCTATAATACTTAGCTTCGTTAAATAATAATTGTGAATCCATAAAATAATAATATTTTCTAATGTTGCAGGTCAAAAAATAATTTTACATTTGTTTACGTGTACGATATTCGTATAAAAACCTATTTTAATGGGAAAAAAAAACCTATGGGAAAATTGTGAATTTTACAATTTGATCAACAACTACCTCTATAACTCTTTTTATGTTTTGGATGCGTGGAGGGATCAAGATTCTTCTGAATTTTTCTTAACTCTTCAACTCCACCAGATGCAATTGATAATAACAAGTCATATACTGCCAGTTGATCCAATTCTCCTGATTGTTTGACTTTGGAAAAGTGTGTGATTGATTCACAAGAGGAAATTAGCAATTCAACAGACGCAATAATGTCTTGCATTAATTTGTCCAATAAGTTCAAACTCAATGATTGTCTAACAACAACTCTCAAAACTTCCTTTTCGTGTTCTCCAGGTGGTAAGTGGTAGTTTGGAACGATGTAGCCTTTGTTTCTCAATAACAATGATAAGATACTTTGAGGAATTTGTGGATAAGATTTTCTGAATTCATCGGAGAATCTGAAAGCTACTACCGGCAAACCAGGCATGAATTGTTCGTTGTAATGTGTATCTGGAATTTCCTCCTTGATATAGATTCCTGGTTTTGAAGGTTTATGAATCACTGATAAAACCTCAAAGTATGAAGATTTTTCCAAAAATAATGACAATGTTCTGGCATTGTTAACACAATTATTGAAAATCTTGGTGTATCCTTCTCTTCCGAAGGTTAAAAAGTTGTAGTATTGATGAATGACAGGGAATCCAGGTCTTGAGAAATTTAAACTGAAAGTCTCCTCAACTCCTCCCAAATAGTCTAATTTGAATCTTAAATCCTCTGGTAAATCATCCATTGACTTCCAAATGACCCATCCCAAACCAGCAGTCGTTAATCCGAACTTATGGCCGGAAGTGTTGATCGAAACAACTCTTTTAACGGAAAAATCCCATTTCAAATGTGGGTAAATGAAAGGGGCAACGAAACCACCACTGGCTCCATCAACATGAATTTTCACATCGATACCGGATTCTTTTTCGATTTCGTCAAGTAAATTGTTGATTTCAAGAACTGGCTCGAAAGCACCGGTGAAAGTAGAACCCATGATCACGAAAATACCAATGGTATTTTCGTCGATATTTTCCTTGATTTTAGAAACATCAATCAAATGGCCACTTTCTTCTTGGATTTCAATTAATCTGTTTTCAACATCAAAGTACTTGGCGAATTTCTCCAATGCCACCTGAGCACAACTTGCCATTAAAATATTAGGGTTTTCAGTTGACTTTCCTTGAGCTTTTCTCTTTTGTTGCCAACGTTTTTTCAATGCTAATCCAGCTAACATAATTGCTTCAGAGGACCCAGTAGTAGGTGTTCCAACAGAAGTGGGGAGTTGAGAGTTCAGCTTTTGGTCGAATTTGGTTGGGGCGTGCCACAAATTACTAAGAATGTTGATACATCTACCTTGAAATTCAATCAAACTAGGATATTCATCGTTATCTGCCAAATTCTTCACCAAATTTTCAGTGATCAATTCTGTGGCCGTGGAAGAAAGTTCAGTATTGACGAAACTAGCCAAGTTCAACGTGGGGTTCCCGTCTAAGGACAATTCCTCCTTAAGATATTTGGCAACCAATCTTGAATCACTTGATTTGGGAGGAATCTTGAAATGAGGAATCAAGATGTGAGAGTCATAACCAGAGGCATACTCCTCACGAGATTTCATCACTGGCTTGTGGACTCTTTTGATGATTGACTTTTCTACTTCTTCAGCATTGAAATTCTTGCTAATTGTCATTTTGCAATAATTTTCAATTGCTGGGAACTGTAAGTCCTTTTATAGTAACCAGGAATCTGAACTAGGAAACGGGGGCCTGTCAAAATTGCGAAAAATTACACAAAATAAAAAATTCTTGGGATATTTTCGCACCAAAAGGAAAAAGCTTAAACTATTTTTTGGTCATCTGGCGGACAGTTATTTTGGTTCGAAACCTCTCTTAAATGAATTGCATTTCCTTCTATTTCTCTCTCCCAAGAGCACCAAATGGGGCTTTGATAGGTGTTTCGTGGATTCCCCAAGGGTGCTGAATCGTGAATCTCTGATTGAACTACTGGGCGTATTTCGGCCAGAGGCTTGATCCATAATCGTGCCAGATTCACGAGATGACGCACAGAGTCTTATTCGAGGTCTCTCTGACTGCATAACAGGCATTGTTGAGGTGCAATTGACCCCTTTTACGGTTGATAGAACGAAAATTTGGTTAGTTTTCAGGTCAAAACCACACGAAATCTCTGGGGTTTGAAAATCTCTGGTGAAATCCTCCAGGGCCATTGACCCATTTACACAAACTGTAACTGCACACATGTGGTGATTATGGATAAATGTGTGTGTTGCAAGGCAGAAAAGGTGTCTCAAAGGCTTATTTTATACGAGTGGAGCCGTAAAAGTAGAGTACGCATTTCCGTACGAATTGAGGCATCGAATCCTAGGTTCTTTTATTGTGCCGTTCTACCACAGCCAAAGTCCACCCACTCGTCCTCTGTCAAATTGGAATCAAAACCATCGCTTGAAAAGCTGAAACTCGCCACGAACCAAATGTTCGGATTGCTCGGTCCAGGAAGTCTAATGACACGGTCGACATTAGAACGAACATTGTCGAACGAGAGACTTGGTGATTTCAATGGGGCACATCCTTCACCTTGAGAAAACCGTTTGGTCAATTGGATTAAGAGATCTGATAAAAGAGGTGCATGATTGAAATGTCGTTAATTCAAAGTACGTAATATTACCGGAAAAGACCTCTCCTTTTTTTCTTAGTTTTTTCGTCAGATTTATTAGAATTTGAAACGGCTCCCAATGGTTTTGCTTCCACGTTGGGAACGTTCATGGTTATGTCATTCAGATTGACTGTCACGGGAGTATCTGATGATTTGGATGATTCACTCGATGCTTCATGGGCACTGGGAGGTTTGAGATATTGATGATTTTGGTCGATTTTCAAATGGCCTTCGAGGACATTTCCCATACTGGATGATTTGTGATGTCTCGTAGGCGTAGTATCATAATCATTTCGGTTAGAGTTCATGGCCATTGGAATTCCTGTTGTGGATTTCCGTGATCCTTTGGGTCCTGCAGGCATTGGCATCCCTCCTCTTCCCCCCATATCGATTCCCGAAAGATTATCATGCATTACCGGGAATCCCGATCGACGGTTTGGATTTCTTGGCCGTTGCTGATATGGTGCTTGTTGCATTGCTGCTGGATTCATTTGGTTATTCATCATTGGCATTTGCATTTGGTTCATGTTCGGCATCATCTGCATTTGCATGGGGTTCATTTGATTCATTTGGTTCATTTGCATCTGATTCATTTGCATTTGGTTCATTTGCATTGGGTTCATTTGATTATTCATCATTGGCATTTGCGGGTTCATTGCCATGTTATCGAAATAGCTGTTTGATTGCAAAGAGTTTAGCCTGCTCTTCGATTGTGGCATTGTTGAGTATCGATTCATTCCCATGCCGTTCATTCCCATACCGTTCATGCCCATTCCATTCATGCCCATTCCGTTCATATTCGGTCCCATATTGTTCATATTGACTCCATTGGTATTCATACCCATGCCACCAACTGGACCGTTCCCGTTCATTGTCATCTGATTGGTGTTCATTTGTGCATTCGCTGCCAGAGGACTGTGATCATTCATCGATGCTTGACTGAACGACCCTGTCCTTTCTTGCCCTGCAAACTGTCTATTGGAGCCCATGTCCACGTAGTCTTCATTCACTTTTCCGTTCAGTAATTGTTCTTGGGAACCGAAACTTTGTACCTGCTGACCTTGGAATTGTTGGGGCTGGTTGTTTCCATTGTTCGTGTAAGAATTGGCTGAAACTTGACGAGGGGTTGAGGAGCTCGAGATATTACCTTCCAACTGCGCTCCGTAAACTGCAATATCAGTCAAATCTTCCAAATTATCGGTGGTCATGACTGAGTCTCTAATTGGAGTTTTGACCATCGCATTATTATAGTTTGACGCAGACGTCGATGGTTGTCTCATCTCTTGTTGGGAATACGACGACTGACTCTTTGGAATCATATTACTCTGCGACCTCTGTTGGAGTTGATCTGAGCTATTTGACCGACTAACATTCTTTTTTTCTGCTTGAATTGTCTTTTGAATGTTTAAATTTTCGATTTCTTTGACCAAATTATTATACATATCTTTCTCTTCATTGAATTTCGATTGTTGTCTATCAAGATTCAAGTTTAATGTGGATAACATCGCTTGTTTGGCACCGATATCTTCTGATAATTGATTAAGAACCATTTCTTTTTCCTTCAATGAGTTACTTAAATTATTGTGTTTCATCTCCAAACCATTCATATCATTTGATATCTGGTTGAGAAGTCCTAATTTATGCTCATATTCTTGGTCAATCTGTTGTAATTCGTCCTCATTATGCTTGCTTGCTCTAACAGATGGAAGTTTTCTTTGGAAAAATATGGATTCTTGGTTCGGGTCGTTGATTTTGATGAGTTGGCACATCATGGAATACAAATTTTCAAGATAGGGAGTTCTGACCCCATTGTCATCTCCTAATAATATGGGCTGTAAAAGTAATAGGTCAATATCCAAATTCAATTGGTGATAATAGTTGTAAAATAAATGAGGTGAATCAATGTATTTTACAGTGCTATTTGACTTTACCGAAGGAAATGTCGAAGACCAATAGCGTATGAGATTTGATTCGTTCTCATACCCTTTAACCAATTTACAGTCCATTTTTTTAATAATTTTAAGTAATTCATTCAAGATTCCTGAAATCAAAGGCTTGCACAAGATTTGAGCTGATAAGTTTTCTGGACTATCTATCTCGAATATAATCAACAAGGGATTGAATATGATTCTGGACAAGGCCAATTTCCACTGGTAGGTCATGAATTCGTTGGGAATAGTAGACTTTAACAAGGAGATTTTGCCATGAGAATCCTCAGCAACTAACTGAAATAATTTGTAGGCCTTTTGGAAGTTGCCATGCTGACTTATGTTGAAAGAGTACTCGGAAGATGCACCAATATAGATTCTATTGTCATTGCTTCTGGAAGAATGGAAAAATGTATTTGAATTTGGGAATGATTTGAGATCAAATTCATTCATAATGGAGCCAATAACAAGATCATTCCAGTTATCGTTGAAATTCAACCTCAAGAATGGCTCCAAGTTAATGTAACCAGTACTTTCAATCAAAATGACCGAATCAACATTCAAAAACGGGTACAATTTATTAGATAACGTCTGGAAATCCTGCAAAGAAGTGCATGACATGATAATTACATCAAACTTGATATCAGAGTAGTAAGCCTGCAATTGGTCCAAGTCATTCACGGCAATCGAAGGTCTAAAATTGCCATTTCCAAACACATTGGACTCGAAACTCAAAGGACTCTTCACATCGATCTTGTCATTAACAACCGTCAAGTTACAAGATTGCGTTTCAAGTAATCTCCAACTATAGAAGCTCACGTTCGGATTGGCTCCTACAACCAACACTTCCACATGATTAGTCATAGTTCAACGATCGAAATAAATAAAACACTTTCGGGATTGATTTGGGAAACAAAAATTCTCATTCTCAGCGTGAGAATGAATTTGAAGGAGGCAAAGCAAATGGGAGCACTGAGATCAGAGACACACTGAGGGTTTGGTGCGATTCCAGTGGCGTGTTATCGCGAGGATCGGTCGAGAGTCGCAAGAGGTTCGGCCCACACGAGAGACAGAAATCGCTGGTAGAAACTTGGTACGAGCTGCTGAGCCATATGGACCCATAAGGGGCTGCCGCAACTTCCCACGCGGTAACAGAGGAATTTTTTTCTGGTTCTTGTGGGCCAAGATCATCACGCGTTAATGAGAGGGAATTTGATATTGATTGAAGGGTTGGACCGATCAGGGAAATCCACACAAGTGGAGCAGTTGAGGCAGGCGATACCGAGGTGTAAAGTGGTCAAGTTTCCCGACAGATCCACGGCAATTGGGCAGATAATCAACGATTATTTGACAAATCAAATCGAGCTTCCAGATCAATCGATTCACTTATTATTCTGTGCGAATAGATGGGAGCTCTATGGCAAACTACTAGACGACTTGAATGCTGGAATCACAGTGATATTGGACCGGTATATCTACTCGGGGATCTCCTATTCGTTGGCCAAACTGGAGTTGGATCGCACCTCCAACGAAATGTCGAGTTTGAGCTGGCTATATTATCCAGACGTAGGGCTTCCCAAACCGGACTTGACGATATTTTTGACATTGGACATCCTGGAAATCCAGAAAAGAAGTCAATTTGGCAACGAGCGGTACGAGAACTTAGAGTTACAGACCATCGTTAAGCGCAATTTCTTGTCCCTTTTGGACCCTCTGGATCCGTCTATTGCGATATTGGATGTCAATGGAAAATCAATACAACAAGTGCAGAATGATATTTGGGAGCTTGTTCACTCCAACCGATGCAATGACTTGACCTCCAAAGAGATTTCGTTCCTTAAGCCCGAACATATAATTCGATCGTGATATTCTAATTTACTTTTATCCTTATACAAGCCATTAATCATATATAACTTTTTTTTTTTGGTCCACACCTCGTTGTTTGGTTTTGCTCTCTAGTTCATCTTGTCCATTTGCGCCAATCGCTCTAAGATTCGGCTCCTCAGCGTCTCGTGAATCTCTCCACCCAAAAAGATCTCGTCCAAGATCTCATATAGCTTGTAGAAATTGAACACAAGATCCAACTCACAAACATTATCGAAATAAACGTCCAAAATCTCCACGAAAAAGTGCAATGCCTCCAAGTATGCCAACTCGCTGTCGTTCACATCCACGACCATAATGAAATATAGCCCGGCATACCGTCTATAGACTAGCTTTTTCTCGTGGAACTCTATGAAATTGGATTGATGTTTCAGATCACGTGTCAGCACCAATCGATGGATATCACCCACATATTTCTGCTGCTCTTGTCTGCTGAAGCCCTTGTCGTACCACCGGCTCAATCGCGTTTTCCCCTGTCTATTTAGCACCAATATATAATGGATTGACATGCCATAAGAGGTTTTGGAAAATGTCAGATCGCGCATTGAATTGACATTATGAGTTATGTTGATGAAGAGGATGATAATAATTACAGACAGTATGACATTCGTGATGGGATCATGTTCTTGATTGAGGTGAATGACGACATCCTACAGCCTTTAGAAGAATTGAATTCTCGCTCTCAGTTGTTTGAGATCCTATCAAGTATAAATCAATTGGTTCTGGAACTCGTGAAAACTGCTCCAAGCACAGGTATTGGGATTTTCTTTTATAACACATCCAAGCTGCACAAGGGGTTCCAAGTGGAGAAAGTCAATCGGTTGTTTAGACTCCATGAATTGAACTTGAACGACATGCAAAAGTTAAACAACTTAATTGAAGATGAACTTGAAGGTTTGACTTCCATACGCGATAAATATCCTCCAGCAAATGATGCAATTGTTGATGTAAATGAGGTGTTGAAGCTTGCTTTCGACGAGTTTCGGACAAACAACACTAAAACTTTCAATAGAAAGAAACTATTGTGGTTTACTAACAACGATAATCCGTACAATTTGGATCTTTCAAGCGATAACGAGGAAATTTTGGTCAAGCTTAGAAACACTACTTCGAATTTTTTCAACGAAAGAATCCCAATAATCCCGGTTTTTTTGAACAAGCCTAATAACCTGAAGTTCAACATGAAGTTTTTCGAAGAGATTTTCTTGAACACCAACTTCTTAACTGTAAAAAAAAAGGTCATGGAATTTGATAATACCGATACTTTATTAGCAAATCAAATCAAATCAAACATCTTGCGCTTGAAGCAGGTTAATAGGATCCAGATGGCATGCAACTTGATTTTAAGTGATGGACCAAAAGTTGCAGGTAATTTCGGGTGTGCTATAAGAGGATATACTTTGTATAATCATGAAAAGCTCAGGACTGCAAATCGAATTTATGTGGACGGAGAAGAATACAAAGCTGTACAAAACGAATCTGCAATAGTATTCAAGGACTCTGGTGAAGCGGTGGAGCTTCCAGAAGATGGGAATCTTCTGTATGATGAGAAAAAGTCTAAAGCTGGAATAAGAAAAGGTTTTGAATTGAAGTACAAAGATCTGGATGGGGTCAAGACTGACCGATTATTTTTCACCAATGAGCAAATACTGTTCCTCAAGAATTACACGTTCGACCACAACTTTGCTGATTCAGTGATACCCAAGGAAGAAGAAGAGGAAGAAAATCAAAGTTCTGATGACGACTGGAATGAATCGGTGCAAGTTAATTTGACCAATGCTCCTTATTTGAAGCTACTTGGATTCAGAGATTTGTCCAGATTTCAGCCTTACTACAATATTTCCTCCCCAGTGTTCATTACTTATGACAGCAGTAATGGCACTAACTCCCAATATGGATACACCAATCTGGCACAAACGTTTAAATCATTGTATGTTTCATGCGTTAAATTACAAAAATTCGCCATTGTTTTCGGCTGCACCAAGAGGAATGCCTTGCCCTATATGTATGCGTTGTACCCAACCAACGTGGGAATGTCTTCACTGGCATCGAAATTTCCTGACGGATTTCTTCTCGTCAAATTACCTTTCACCGACGATATAAGATCGCTCCCAACATACATGCTCCAGGAGTCATATCCTAAATTCAGCTTGCCCAACAGCTCTCCCAGCCCGCCGGAACTTGTCCAAGACTTCAAACGCCTCATTGATGTACTCAAAATTTCCAATTACAATCCAAGTGATTTTCCGAACCCCACGTTGAATTTTTTCTACGATTATCTCAAGTGTGATTTATTGAACATAGAGCAAGAGGACACAAGTATAGGCAAGTTCGATAAAGCTTATAGTTTGATCCAGGCGGTTCACAATACATTGCACAAGTCCGGCTTTCAAGAGATCTTTCACGATATCAACACGAAACTCAGTTCATATGGGCCAAAGGTCATTGAAGAAGAACCGCCAAAGAAACGACAAAAAGTCGATGAAATCGATGAGTTGGAAATACTAAAAGCCTGGAACGATGGCTTATTAAAGAATTATAAAGTCAACCAATTGAAGGCTTTTGCATCCAAATACAAGAATTTAATCAAGTCTGCAACGAAAAAAGATGACCTCATTCGCAACATCAGTGAATATTTGGAGTCTAGACGTCAAGAAGGCTTATAGGTGTATAGTTTCATGGAAATAGCAGAAAATACTTCAAAACGTTCTATAAAAAGTGTTTATTCTTATGTAAGCACATTCTTGCTTCACTAGCTCAGTAGGTAGAGCGTCAGTCTCATAATCATTGGTTGTGTCATCTGAAGGTCGACAGTTCGAACCTGCCGTGGAGCATTATTTTTTAGAAAATCATCAAACCAATCTTCCTGGTGCTTTGAACATCAACAGTCATCCAAACAGAGGCTTGCCATTATATTTTTCCCTTATTAGTCGATCTCGGTCCTTTTTGGTCCTTGTTTTTAAAGAGTTGGTGAAAATTCCTCTTAAGCGCATACCTATATAGACCTTCTGAAAAGTTTAGTCTCAAAAGTATAAGAAGAGAGCCCATCCCAAGGAAAGCAGAAAAAAAGCTCTGAAACACAAGATGTTATCTTCACAGGGGAATAATGCAATCATATATTTAACGTATGCATTTCTTCTAGCCACAGGATTGCTTTTGGCCTTTAAGTATTCCAAAAAGGAGAATTTCCTTTCATCGAATGGAACCCAAAGAGCAATCCCATTAGTATTCAACTTCGTGGCAAGTGGTACGTGAACTTTGAGAGAACATGTAGTGAGATAAACCGACTCATTCAAGAAGAAAGCGGGTGCATTTTTCAATATGCTGAGATTAAACCGTTTAGACTCGATCAAGCTAATACTTGCGGGAGGATGTTCTTTTTGAAACCCAACTTTTTACTAACGATTTCAAGCAATGGGGTGTGGGATCTTAACCACATACGCCCAGATAGCCAACATTGCTGGATTGCAGGGTCTTTTGGTGTACACAATATGTGGAGCCTTACCAATTGCTTCATTTGGACTTTTTGGTCCCATAATTCGAAAAAAATGTCCTGATGGGTTCATATTGACTGAATGGGTAAGAAAGAGATATGGCTTACCCACTACTCTCTACATATCGTTTTTCACGGGGCTCACGATGTTTTTATATATGGTTGCTGAATTATCGGCCGTTCGAGGTGCCATTGAAACATTGACTGGATTAAATGCTTTGGGGGCTGTGATAGTTGAATGTGTGGTCACGACAATTTACACTTCACTTGGTGGCTTCAGAGTCAGTTTCATCACGGACAATTTTCAGGGATCCTTAGTGGTGGTTTTAATTATAATTTGTGCTGCAGGAATGGGCAGTAACATCACCATCGATCCTGCCAAAGTGGGACCATCCCATTTACTTGATGCCAATAAGTTGGGATGGCAATTGATCTACATTTTGTTTGTTGCTATTGGAACAAACTGTTTCTTTTTGAACTCGTTTTGGTTGAGAGCTTTTGCAAGTAGATCAGATAAAGGATTGATTATAAGTACGTCGATTTCAGCCCTTATTGTTTTCACAATATGTACTTTGGTGGGGGTTCCTGGGTTTTTGGCTGTGTGGTCTGGTGATTTGCTGGTTGGTGATCCAAACGGGTACAATGCATTTTTCATCTTATTGGCAAAAATGCCAAATTGGGTCATAGCATTTGTTTTGATCTTCACCATTTGTATTTCCACTTGTGCTTTTGACTCACTACAGTCAGCATTCGTCTCGACCGTTTCCAATGATGTGTTTCGTAACAAGTTGAAGCTCATTTACGTTCGTGGATTAGTGGTGGTCATGATAATACCTATTGTGGTATTGGCTATCAAAGTAGCTGATAATATCCTACAAATTTACTTGATTGCGGATCTTATTTCGAGCTCGATCATCCCTGTGGTATTTTTGGGGTTGAGTGACAGGTTTTTCTGGTTTTTAACCGGAGTAGATACGATGATTGGAGGGTTGGGCTCTTTGGTGGGAGTTTTCGTATTTGGCACTATTTACTACGGGAATGCTGAAGATGGTGGGAAATTGTTGTTGATATGGAACGGGCTCTACAACTCCGAAGACTGGGGTCCTTTTGGAGCTTTTGTTATTGCACCCTTTGGTGGTATTTTGATTGCGTTCTTCAGTGTAGCTGTTCGAGTGTTATTCGCATGGATCTATTCGAGAATCTCAGGCAAACCTTTCACCGCTTTGGATAGGCCGGTTCCCGAGCCAGAATACGAAAGCGAATATGGCTCCACAAATGCCAAGTCTGACGAGGAGGAGGTTCTATAGAATATCTTGTAGGTATAATAATAATAATAATAAGAGTAATTCCATTATCAAATATTGGCCTTAATAAAGATTTCTCAAAAACCCAAATAGTTTGGAAAAAAAAAGTGAAAAATTTATCAACATGTTCTTCAGGAGTATAGTTTCACGCATCCCCCCGGTGAATGTTACTAGACTTGGTGGGATCCGTCTGAGCAGCTCGTATCTCGGTAACTTGGAGCCACATGAAGGTTCTGTGGTGGCCTATAAAAGATTAGGAAGAGGTCAAGCTTCGGGATTGGGTAAAACCGCTGGACGAGGTCAAAAGGGTCAAAAAGCAAGGGGAAAAGTACCCAGATGGTTTGAAGGGGGTCAAACTCCCTTTTACAAGCGTTTCCCTATTATAGGTTTCAAAAGACCTCATAAACGTATATATAACCAGTTGAATTTAGAGAGAATACAGGAGTTCTGGGACAACAATAGAATTCCTTTACAACCCAATGAGCTATTGACCATCAAAGTTATGAGAGACACCGGCCTTGTCACTGGTTCCATCAAAGATGGAGTCAAAATCTTGGGTAATGGTAAAGAAAGTTACACAGTACCGTTGAATATCGAAGCATCAAAAGCATCCATTGGAGCCATCAGATCGATCGAGAGAACAGGCCAAAAATTCAGTGCCAAATACTTGACGAAGTTCAATCTCATCTCCCACGTAAACCCTACCAGAAGCTTGTTGAGATTCGGAAGAGTCCCATTGGAAGCAAGACCCACACATAGAAGAGATATTGAATACTATTCCAATCCAGAAAAAAGAGGATATCTTTTGGAGAACCCCTCGTTATTGTTGGACCACAGAGGCCAATCCAAGGCTTCCAGAAAGAGTGTCCGGAAGTCACATATTGCTCAAATGTTAGAAGAGGCTTCTGATGTCAAGAATGAGGACTTCAAACAGAAAACGGTAATTAGTTTATCCGACTTGTAAATATGATATAAAAGTGATCTATTCTATAAATGGATTCCCATCATCCCCTGTGTCTATAAACGCTTGTAGTAGCTTCTCCACCACATCTTGGACTTCATGAAGCTTGATGTGCTTATCACCAAACTTCCGGAGTGCAAACTGTGTTGTTTTATATGTCATCAGATATATTTCCTTGATCTTGACCTTCTCGTTAGCAGAAGTGGTGGAATTGATGGACATGCCTCGTAATCTTAGTCCAGAATGGATGAGTTTGGATATCATGCTATTAATTTGTTCAGTATTATTGGTGGGTGTAATGGATACAGTTGGAGTTATTGATTTGTTTCGTTTCTTTCTCTCTAGTACTCGTTCAATCGCTTGCACGCTCGACTGCCTGACCGTTAAGTTGATGATGAGATTTTGACCGTCTTCGGGTTCATTCTTGTCGTCGATTTTCAACTTGTCAAGAATAGAGTAGTCGAGAAGAAGCCCTTTGACTTTGAGATCCTGAATGAAAATCACAATGTATAAGTGATCATTGGACGTGCTATGGAGTAACAACCCCAAGCTGGGATGGGTTTTATGGTGAGCCACGAGATTTCTTCGTATATAATCTTCCGTGGTCTGCTTGGTTGAATAAATGTCAATAATCGTTGATTGTAATAGAAAGATAGGAATGAGCTGATAGTTCACGTAGCATAGTCGTTGAAACACTTCTTGGGGCTCCACTGGGAGCCGATGCTTATACCATAACTGGATATCTTCGTAACTGTTGTTGTCGTCTTGTAACACAACAGAAGGGTTCATGAACAATAACGCGAGTCAATCGAATTCTCATTATGGATCCATTGAGTTATTGAAGGATCAGAACACCAATATTCAAGAGTTTTTGGTTTTTTAGCCTGACAATCAAAGAGCTTTACTGATAATAAAAGGGTTCGAAGGTTCAAATAGTTAGGGTTAGGGCCTCAATGCATATTAGCCACAATTTTCGGCTTGGCCCGGGATATTAACTGCCACTACTTGTATTAGCCGCCTCTTCTTGTATTACCACGGGCACTATGTGACTTAGTGGCAGCGTCTCCTGGATTATTGTTGAATACTTGTCTCCAGATTTTGGATTATTATTCTCCAGATCCTGGATTATTGTTGAAAACTTGTCTCTGGATTCCAAGGGATTGAGTTCCCTACACTACTAGCACGAGAACTCTACAAATCAACATATACGTGTTGAGGTGACGTGCCAGCAATTCCGGTCTAAACACATACAAAGAGAACCGGTTGTTTTTGAAGTTTGTTCACTATCAACAGCTGATCATTTATTCTCGCACAAAGCAGAATTTTGAGGATCGAGGGATGAGCGTTGAGGCAGTTCTGAAAGTGTATTCCGTGGCACGAGTGTACAAAGATGCCAACAAGCAGAAGCCTCAAGAGTACTGGGATTACGAGAATCACAAGATCACTTGGGGAAACATCAAAAATTACGAAATATTGAGTAAAATTGGAAGGGGTAAATACAGTGAGGTGTTTGAAGGAATCAATGTTATTAATGAAGAGCCCTGTGTGATCAAGGTTTTGAAGCCAGTTAAGATGAAGAAGATCTACCGAGAAGTCAAAATCTTAAAGAACTTAACTGGGGGACCTAACATTATTGGATTACTTGATATGGTTCGAGAAGAGCAAAGCAAAATACCGGCCTTGGTTTTTGAACGAATTGAAAATGTTGATTTTAGAGTATTGTATCCTAAATTTGGTATTAGTGACATTCAGTATTACATAACACAGTTGCTTATTGCATTAGATTATTGTCATTCAATGGGGATTATTCATAGAGATGTCAAACCGCAAAATATTATGATTGATCCCCTTAAAAAACAATTGAGATTAATTGACTGGGGGTTGGCGGAATTTTATCACGAAGGAATGGATTACAATGTCAGAGTTGCGTCAAGGTACCATAAGGGTCCGGAATTATTGATCAATTTACAACAGTATGATTATTCATTGGATTTATGGTCTGTTGGTTGTATTATTGCCGGAATCATTTTCAAGAAAGATCCCTTTTTCAAAGGCGATTCGAATAATGATCAATTGGTGCAGATTGCCAAGATTTTGGGAACCAAGCAACTAATGGAATACGTTGACAAGTACGGGATAAGGTTAAGCTCAGACTACGATACTATATTAGGAAATTACACCAGAAAACCATGGCTGAACTTTATCAACAAGGATAATCGACACTTGATTAGTGAGGAAATCATTGATTTAACCGATCAACTTCTCACTTATGATCACCAATTAAGACCTACGGCGAAAGAGGCAATGAACCATCCTTTCTTTAAGATATAACAACAAATGCATATTCCAAAGGGTTCAGTCTGATGTAATTCGCGTCCATATCGCTTGTAAAAATTTGAACAAAGGGTCCCCCCTTCAAATAGATGCGGTTATCTTAACTTTATCGTCGTAATAAAAAATGTGTTACTTCCACGGGCTCGCGCGATCGCGGTATTTTTCGTCTTATTACCGCGTCGTCTGGTCCCCATTAAATTTGTCCACAACGATGCATATTTACCTCCTGTGCAGTAAAGCTGAAACGCGAATTTACTGTGTGGGTTTAAATTACACGAAAAGAGTCCTTGCAAAAAAAGGTAAACACTGCAAGTCTATCGATGCTGAGATGACCAAAGTATCCAAAGACACTCAGCCTGAATGGGTTCAGCAGCAACATAGAATCATGTTACGGTGGATCAGCACGAAGCTCGATGTAGAATTGTCCGATCTTTCCGAAGACTTGGGTAATGGGTTGGTTTTGATTCAATTGACTAACCAAATCATCACCGAGATGGATCCTGGATCCAGGGACGTCAAGCTCTACTTGTTGAAGCCCTTGTATAGTCTGCCGAGGCTAATGCTCCAGAAGTTGGAAAACGTCAGTGATTATCTTGAGTTTATAAGGATCGTATTAAGTATAAATACCATTGGTATTAGTGCCGAGGATATTGTCAATGGTAATTTGAAGTTGATATTGGGCTTGATCTGGTCGTTGTTTGTATTTTCGACGTCGAGTTCCATTGGGGTGCTTAATGAAGGTAATTCTTTGACTCAAATAAAGCAAATTTTGTTGAAGTGGATTAATTCAAAGTTCAAATTATCTGTGGTCAATAACTTCGATAGAGATTGGTCTTTGGATAGAAACCTTCCGGATCAGATATTCCATAGTATTTTGCGATCATATGTTCCTTCTGCAAGGCTGATAAGCATGTGTGAGTCTAGCTCTCAAAACTTGAGACAGATTCTTCAATTTGCAAAAGACTTGGGAATCCCAAAATTGGCAGACATTGAAGACTTCAAAAACTTGGTTCCAGACGAGAAATGTGTGTTGTTTTGTGTTTTGGAATGGTTCAAGTTCTTTGAATTGGGCAATTATGGTCAAAAGGAGGAGGAGGAGTTGTTGTTGACGTTCGCAAGTGACGATGACCATAACGATGATGGCATATTTGATGAAACGTATGATGAAGTGATAATTCACATAAACGATATAATCAAAATGAAGCTCGAATATGAGACCAAAGCTTTGAGGTTTTCCAATAAGATTACCTCGACTCAAAAGAAATACGACAAGATTTTGACCTCGTTGAACGATGAAATATTCGTTGTTCTAGCAAATTGGAACCGAGAAATTCTGACAAAGCTTCAGTCCAAGAATATTATCCTGTTAGAAACTAACGAGACGTTTAGAGAGTTGGTAACCCTGTTGTTGTTTAAAATGGATCAGTTAGACTCGTCTCTAAAAGAGTACGAAGAGATCAACCATTCATTATCGAAATTAACATACAATGATCTTAAACGATTACAGCACATTGACCAGGAATTAAAATCAGCACTTCAAGTGGTTAATGAGTCATTCAACCCGGGAGTCACTAAAAATTTGAATTATGATATTCTAGAGGTTAAATTTGATAAGCTCCTTCAGTATAGGGACCACAACAATAAAAGGATCGAGGCTTTCACGGAGAAAATATTGACCAACACCACCATTATGAAACTCAATGAATATTTGAAGCAAATCGAGCTTCATTTAACCACAACCAAAGATAAAATGAACAACGTTCTCACGGATTTTGAGAGATTTATCCATTTCATCCATCGAATTGATTACTATTCGAGAAATCTCAAAATTGCTGTTTCACCTTCCAATCTCAGAAACATTGATGGGCTCTTTAAAAATCGAGAAGATCATCTTCTCCTGGTAAAATACGATAACTTCAAAAATCATTTACTAAAATTCAACTCGAAACTAATCCTTAATGAATCTGAATTCGAGGGAATAATACGAGAAGTGACCACCGAGACATTTAATACTTCATATATCAAGACGTTCATGAGTTTCATCCCGATAAATTACATGAATTTGAACTTCAATGACAGTGATTTCAGCTTGGTGCTCGAATCAGAAGATGAAGACAGTGAGGTCGATAACTCTAAATTAATTTTCGAAACCCAACGACGCAAGATAAGCAATCAACTTTGCCATGACAAAGTGTTTGATGTGAATGAGTTTTTCGACAAATTCGAAACTGGATTGAAATTCTAATACCCTATGCAACTTAATTTTGAATGAATGCACGATATAATCTGAATCTCTCAAATTCTCAAAATCATCATCTCAAGAAATAAAGGCCAGTTGAAGGATGGATATTGAAGAACCGTTAACATCCAATGTCAGACCCGCAACGGATTCTGTGCTCACAGTTCGAATCATTAAATCTTTCCCGTATAGAAATGTCAAGAACCATATTATTCATTCAATCAATTTGAAAGAAACCACTCCTCAACAATTGATAGAACAAATGAAGCAAGTCATTAATACTACCGGGGGCTTAAGACCGTATAGAAACGTCGAGTACGACAGTTTGAAGATTTATACCAAGGCCCACGGTACTAAATCCATGAATTTGGTGGTGAACTTTGACGATGATGAACATTTGATTATTCACTCACCAGATGTTCAACTCGATAAAAGTTTATGGGATTTAGGAATTGAAAACGAGACTGAAATCAGTATGTTCAAGATGAATGACTATTTAGCCTTTAAGGCTAATCCAGAGGAGAAGTGGGTTTAATTAAGTAGAAATATAAATGAATACCCATCTTGTCTACCGATGGATGTTGATAAAGTTTTGGGTCGAGCGAACTGGCGAAGTAGGCCTGGCTAGCTCAATCGGCTAGAGCGTTTGACTTTTAAGTACAATTTAAAGGTTATCAAAAGGCTGCGGGTTCGAGTCCCGCGTCGGGCTTCTTTGAGATTTTTTTTCTCACCCCATTCTAAATGCGGGCGTGCGTGACCCATATAGTCCCTCACCCCAATTCATCCAATCAATGAATAGCTTTTGTTCATTAGAAACAGTGAGCTGAAAAATATTTTTCTTTTGACTTTTCATCCTATTGAATTGAAAACTATTGTTGAATAGATTTAGGGCCTCGAATCGAACACGTTGAAGAACATTGAATTGACCAAGCCGTATCCACGAGTTCCAAACACATCATCAAAGTCAATCCAATTTATTTGCATCGGACATAAAAACATTGAGATTAACAAGTCCAACAACGTATCGAAATTTTGAACGACAAATCTATAGCATAAAAAGAAGTAGGAAATATCATAAACAGAATGTTTTCATCAAGTGTTAGAGCATCGAATTCCATGATGCAAAGAATAATCATGGGATCGGTTGGAGTAACCGGATTAACTGCTAGTTATTTATTATATAAAGATTCAATGACTGCTAATGCTATGACAGCTGCAGAACATGGATTACATGCTCCAGCTTACGACTGGCCACACAACGGTATGTTTGATACTTTTGACCATGCCTCCATTAGAAGAGGATTCCAAGTTTACAGAGAAGTTTGTGCTGCATGTCATTCATTAGATAGAATTGCTTGGAGAAATTTGGTTGGAGTTTCCCACACTGCCACTGAAGCCAAAGCATTTGCTGAAGAATTAGAATATGATGACGAACCTGATGACGAAGGTAAACCAAAAAAGAGACCGGGTAAATTGGCTGATTACATTCCAGGACCTTATGAAAATGAACAAGCTGCAAGAGCTGCTAATCAAGGAGCTTTACCACCAGACTTATCATTGATTGTTAAAGCTAGACACGGAGGTGCTGATTACATCTTCTCGTTATTAACTGGTTACCCAGAAGAACCTCCTGCAGGTGTTGTTTTACCTCCAGGTTCTAATTACAATCCTTATTTCCCAGGTGGTGCAATCGCTATGGGTAGAGTATTATTTGATGACTTGGTCGAATACGAAGACGGAACTCCTGCCACCACTTCTCAAATGGCAAAAGATGTCACCACTTTCTTGAATTGGGCTGCTGAACCAGAACATGACGACAGAAAGAAATGGGGTTTAAAGGCCATAATTGTGGTTTCTTCCTTATACTTTTTGAGTCTCTGGGTTAAGAAATTCAAATGGCAACCAATCAAAAACAGAAAGATCAAATTCAACCCTCCAAAAAAGTAATTAGTAAATAATAATAATAGATAAGTTGTTTGAAGTGTTTGTTACTTTGCGTAGAAATTTCGAGTCGTAGAAATTTCCAGTCGGCGAAATCTCATCTTATGGTTTTGAAGCCCTGGTGTTTGTCGCACAATTTTTCGCCGAATTCGCCAGGGAATCCACGTAAACAAGGAGACGAAAAAAAACTATTTAAGCAGGGAAATTCCTCGATTTTCAAGTTGAGAATTTGTGAGAAAAACCGTCAATATGAGTGTGGTCAAATCTGATGATTTGCTAAACAACTCGGAGAGTGCAAGCGTTCTAGAAGTGTCGAGTGCTACATCGAGCAATAGTCTTATAAAACCAACTGCTGAGAGCGTTCACACCGACAAAAGTCGAACAAAACCCAGTAGATTGGTGATATTACTCACATTTGCATCCTCTATATCGGGGCTTATGTTCGGTTATGATACTGGTTATATATCTGGAGCATTGGTGTCGGTGGGAACCGATTTATCTAATAAATTATTAACTAATGGAGAAAAAGAATTCATTACTAGTGCTACTTCTTTAGGAGCTTTACTAGGTGCTATTGTAGGTGGAGTACTTGCTAATTTGTTGGGCAGAAGAATCGTATTGTTAGGCTCAAATATTATTTTTGTGGTGGGGACCATAATTCAATTGGCCGCCAAAACCGTTTGGACCATGATTGTTGGTAGATTTGTGTTGGGCTGGGCTGTGGGTATTGCATCCTTAATCTCCCCTTTGATGTTGAGTGAGTTGGCTCCTTCTCGTTATAGAGGTAGATTGATTGTCACCAATGGAATGTTCATCACTGGAGGTCAATTGATTGCTTATTTAATAAATTGGGCTTTAACCAGTATGGATCATGGCTGGAGAGTGTCAGTTGGATTATGTATGGTTCCTCCGGTATTTCAGTTTGGTTTATTCTGGTTTTTACCCGATACCCCAAGATATTACATCATAAATAATGATATCAACAATGCTAAAAAAGTGTTAAAGAAAGTTTATCGGGATGTTGATGATGCCTTTGTTGACGCTGAAATTGAGGAAATGATTGCCTCCAATTCAAATGTTCCTGGTGACGGTCCTCTTTCAAGGGCCTGGAATTCAATCAAATTACTTCATAATACTCCTTCCAATTTAAGAGCTTTAATTTTGGCCTGTGGTTTACAAGGTATTCAACAATTTACTGGTTTTAACTCATTGATGTATTTCAGTGCCACTATCTTTGAAACTTGTGGATTTGATAACGCAACTGCCGTTTCAATTATCATTGCTGCTACAAACTTTGTTTTCACATTTATTGCGTTATGTATCATTGATAAAGTTGGTAGAAGAACAATTTTGTGCTTTGCAATACCATGCATGTGTGCAGCATTGGTACTTTGTGCAATTGGATTCCATTTCATGGGAATTAAATTCGATAACGACAGTTCTGTTGAAGTGGAAACAACAGGTATCACTGGCTGGGGAATCGTGATTGTGTTGTCGATGGTGTGGTTCGTGGGAAGTTATGCCATTGGGATTGGAACCAGTGCCTGGACAGGTGTCGAATTGTTCTCTGACGTCAATGTTAGATCCGTGGGAGTAATGTATGCAACAGCAACTAATTGGGCCGGTTCTTTAACAATTGCATCCACATTCTTAACAATGTTGAACAGAATTACTCCAACTGGAACCTTTTCATTCTTTGCGGGATTATGTTTCGTGGCATTCCTTTTCATCTACTTTTTATATCCAGAAGTTGCAGGATTAGAATTAGAGGAAACAACTGCTTTATTAACTGATGGATTCAATGTTAAAAAGGCCAGTCAATTATCTAAAGAGAGGAAAAAAAGATCGAAATTCTCGAGCTCTTTGCAAGAACCATAAGCAGTCTTGATTCAATTCTACTCATACCGTTCCATGAAGACGTTTGGAGGTCTCTGAACCTCATGTATTTATTATAATATGATGATTAATGTAAACTGTCAAATTCGCATTTTCAATTAATTTTTCACCTATTTTTAACGTCTTGTATGTCAGAAGAACAACCCAAACGACCAATAAAGTACAAGGTCCAGCCCATAGAGAAGTTCAGGGACATGAACAAGCTCAAGAACTTCGAAATATTGAAAAAGTTGGGAAAAGGAACTTTCGGAGTGGTTCAAAAAGCCAAAAGTTTGAAAACCGGTCAGATAGTAGCATTGAAACAATTATTGAACCATTCTGCCAATGAAGGGTTCCCCATAACAGCCATGCGGGAAATCACAATAGTCAAGAAGTTGAACCACCATAATGTGTTAAAGATCGTGGAAATGATCTACGAAGAGCCCAAGGGTGCCAATTCTCAAGATATGGTTCACCAAAGAGGTTGTTTTTACACAGTAAGTCCATATATGTGGTCAGATTTGGTGGGCGTGCTACTGAATCCAAACATAACTCTCAGGATGTCGGAAATCAAGTGTCTAATGCAGCAATTATTGACTGGGATTCAATATATACACGAATCGAAGTATCTTCATCGGGATATCAAAGCTGCCAATATTCTCATAGATGATAAGGGGATCCTCAAAATAGCCGACTTTGGCCTCGCTAGGGTGTACCACGGGAAGCCTCCCGTGCTCCATGAGGGTCCTGGTGGTGGAGAACGGCAATACACGGGGTTGGTGGTCACAAGATGGTATAGACCTCCAGAAATATTGCTTGGAGAAAGAAAATATACTACTGCAGTGGACCTTTGGGGCGTAGGGTGTGTTTTCGGAGAGTTGTTCACTCGGAAACCCATCTTGAGTGGTAAATCGGATAACCATCAGTGTCAAATAATCTTCCAATTGATGGGTCCGCCCAATGTAGACTGGCCAGAAGTGATGGAATTGCCCAATAAGACCGACTTGAACATCGGAATCACGTGTAAGAGGACATTCGAACAAGAATTCGGGCCCATAGTCAATGATCTGGAGGCACTAGATTTATTGGGACATTTATTAACATTGAATCCCAAGAAACGATATAATGCATTAGATGCGTTGGAGCACCGGTTTTTCAGCACCACGCCTCTCCCTGCGGAACCACAAGACCTCAAGTTCGAAGAATGCCACGAAATCGACAAGGAAGCGTTTTCCCAGGCCTCGAATCAACCACACCCATCTCACCAGCCATTATCTCAACCTTCGTCGCAACTTCTGTACCAGCCATCGTACCAATCGTACCAAAAGGCCCACCAAGACCATACAAAACCTCCCGCCAGGCCGTTCCAGGCCTCCCATCACACCGATCTGTATATTCCGACCAAAAGGCCATTCAGTTCCATGTACGGAAGCACGCCGCAAAACGACAAAAATCTCCCCGGAAATCGACCCAAAAGGCCCACGCCGGATCACGCGAAGCACACCAAGAAATAACACATCTGACTCTGGCCATGCCGACCCAATTTATAGCAGAATAAATATCAAGGCTCATACGCCCACAATAAGTGCGTGCGCAGACCGACTTTTTTCGTCACCAATTCCGGTTGATCAAAAAGATAATTTTCCACGGCACCAAAAAATTTTCAAACCACCATAACCACCAATGGCACTTGAGGATTACTTTTCGTTCCAGGTGTTCTTGATTGTGTTGAGAGAGACGTTGGAGCTGGCGATAATCATTTCGGTCTTATTGGCGTTTTTGCACCAAAGTTTCAATGTTCCCGAGAAAAACGGCCTTGGCTACACTCGATTAAGCACTGATGATGTGGACCAGACCAGCACTGACAGCTCGCCAGATAAGGCGGATAATGCTGGCACCTACAGATATTTGAAGATCCAGGTGTGGGTTGGCGGATTATTGGGCTTGGTGTGTTGTATGTTCATTGGAACAGCGATTCTTGGGATCTTTTATATCATAGGCAAAGATCTATGGTCTGTGGCGGAACACTACTGGGAAGGCACCTTTTCTATTGTTGCCAGTTTGATAATCACGGTGATGGGAGTGAAGGTTTTGAGGGTTAACAAAATGCAAGAAAAATGGAAGGTGAAATTGACCACGCTAATCAGAGAGTCTCGATACCTTGATCGGGCAGTGGAGCGTACCAATGAGAAGTGGTCGTTTGTGCGGTCGTTCGAGGACTTTGGGGACAAGTATTCCATGTTTATTTTGCCGTTTGTCACCACGTTAAGAGAAGGAATGGAGGCGATCGTGTTTATTGGAGGAATTGGCATCAATGAAAACACGAGTGTGGCGTCGATTGTGGCGTCTGTGGTGAGTGCAGTGGCCATTGGGTCGGTCATTGGCGTCATGTTGTATAGAACCGGAAATTCGATGTCTTTACAATGGTTCATGGTGATCTCAACATGCTTCTTATACTTGATTGCAGCCGGGTTATTTTCGAAAGGAGTGTGGAACTTCGAGCTCCAACGCTTCATTGATTTGTGTGACGGCTTTGATGTGAGCGAAACTGGCCACGGCCCTGGCTCCTACGACATTACCACGAGTGTTTGGCACGTTAATTGTTGTAATGGAGAACTTCAAGAGGACGGAGCGTTCTGGATGATTGTCACGGCCGTATTCGGATGGACCAACAGTGCAACGTACGGGAGTGTCGCCAGCTACATCTGCTACTGGATCGTGGTGATCATGTGGTTTTTGAGCCTATTATTCGAAGAACGTCATGGATACTTGCCAATCATTCCAATAAAGTATCAGACAACCCGGATAAAAAAGAGACTTTTGGCCAACAAACTCGCCCTACAAGCGGCCCAGAACGCGCCCCGAGACAGCGTGGACTCCTCCACCCCTCTAACGTAACGTGTTTATTTGATCAATTCGTCTACAGATGCACCTAAATAAAGCTTCAAAGTGTTGCGTGTGGCTGGAAGCAATTTACATTTAACCATCACTTGTTTTTTTCCTTCAGCGGCCATTTTATCGTATGCTTGGAACCGGTGGCATCCCCCGAATGCAAAGTAGTAGTCCTTGCCCTCTTCTCGGACTCGGAACACATCGATCGGAGGTAATTCTCCCGGAGTTATGTCCTCGATTCCGCACGTTGCTGAGGCCATGGGAATTCCATTTAATGTCGACACCATGGCCTCGATTTTCTGCGTATCCAACACGGGAGGAATGGGCCGCTTGATTTGGCTCAATGGCACTTCGCTGATCCCCACTTGTTGCGTTTGTATTGACATTTTCTTGCGGCCTTCTTTGCTCGTTATTCTATTCTTTCTTTGGTCGTTATTCTATTATATATATATATTCGCGACCAGTTCTGGCCCAGCTTATTAATGGGCCTAATTACTAAGACACTAATGGTGAATGACCGGTGTGTGTGGAGAGCAAAACCGTCAGCAAAGGTGTTTGTGATCCAAGGCACCGGAATGGCGTCACGTGGCACGCGGATGGCTCGAATTGTTGGGATAAATGGCGGACGTTTGTCGGCCAGGTTATCTAAAAAATCAGAGGTGAATTTTTTTATCGAATCCATCTAACGGCCGGTCGTGCGCGTGTCCAAACGTCTGTTGGAGCCGAATGAAGGCCACTGGTTTGAACAGATGCCCTTGAAAATCGTGGGTTCTGCTGCCAGTGATTGGTTCCCACATCACGTGGCTAAATCCCGGCAGCACTACCAAGTCCAAATTCCCATCCTAGCCAATACCGAAATCGGCGATGTTTACGAGAAAAGGCATTTTCTTTCAATTCCGACCTGAAGCCCTGAATTCCGGTGTCCCATTCGAGCCTCATGCGAAAATTTTCTACTTAAGTCCAATCACAGCTTCTTTCATTTAGACGTTCCAACCTCATTTATACTCACACCGCCATGTACACGCGATGGATGTATGTCACGTTGGCACTCATGGTGTGTCTAGTTCCATTCTGCATTCCCATCAAGCTCAAAAATCCCGTTTTACGCAAACTTCGAACCGGGGTTCTTTGCGGATTTATCGCTTCAAGCTTGATTGCTTTAACTCCTGAAAAAGCGGTTGATGGGGCTCCTTTCAACTTCTTTGGTGATCCTCGAATCACGTTTTTCAGTTGCAGTTATCAGATCTACCTTCAACACGTGAATTTTTGTGATCCGAACACTGAGGATGTCAATGCTTGTTATTGTACTAATGAACACGCTAGAGCTACAATAGCGGCTTGTTTCCACGAAATTTCCCCGTTTGATAAACAGCATCTTGCTCAGGTATGCCTTAAGCAGTACAATGTGTTCATAAGTGACGAAACTTTCGACAAAGCCTTGGTGGACTATCAATTAAATGCCAAAAACCCTCATGAAATGGAGAATTTCACCGATGGCAACCTTGTAGACTTCCCCGTCAAGCTCGACATGTCTCAGAGTCTCTTGTTTAAGAGTTCTTATGATCAATTTCTAGGAAATTATGATAATTCAGTGATATATGGGGGATACCTTGTTTCATATTGGGTGGTGGTATTTGTTACGTTTGCATTGATAAATTGGTCGAAATTATGGTTCCCCAGTGTCCATAAACGACTAGTCGATCCGTTCTCCAATTGGGTCCGAAAATCCATCTCTTCTCCTGCCACTGGTGGTAAACGAAAGACTTCAGAGATGCCTTTTTTGAGATTTTTTGACTTTTTGATCCCTGCAAGATTAGAAACCATTATTTTGTTGGCGTGGTTGGCATTAACGGTTTATTTCCTGTTGAAAGGAATCCATTACGTTGAGGGGGATCCCGTTTTCCTCAACAAAACTAAGGCTCTACTCAGATATTACGCTGTGAGAACTAGTATTTTAACCAGTTCAATGATGCCCTTATTAATTCTTTTTGGAGGAAGAAACAATTTCTTACAAGCATTCACGAGATGGGACTACTCCACGTTCATTGCTTTTCATAGATGGATATCGAGAGTTTTAGTTGTTTTGGTTTTAATTCACACTTTGTTTTATACAATGTATGATGGAACCCCCTCGAAATTGGCCCATAAACGGTACATACAATGGGGTCTTTTGGGGACCTGCAGTGGCATCATCATTGTGATTCAAGGAATGTTATATTTGAGAAGAAAAAACTATGAAGTTTTCTTGATATTGCACATTATTTTAGCATTTACATTCATTCTCGGTGCCTATTGTCACGTTCTTGACCTTTATTGTTTATGGTTCTATCACTATTGTTTCGCCATATGGATATTCGATAGAATCATCAGAATCGGAAGACTTTATTCATTTGGTTTTCCTCATGCCAAAGTTTACCTTTTGGCTGATGAAGCTTTGAAAGTGGTAATACCGACTCCTGAACACTTCGATATCATACCCGGAGGGCACGTGTTCATCCATTTCTTGAGGCCCTCGTGTTTCTGGCAATCACATCCTTTCACTTATACAAAGTCTCCCGACAAGGAAAATGAAATCGTGATATTCATAAAAGTTAAAGAGGGTGTCACCAAAGAAATTTACAATTATTTATTCATGCATCCAAACAAAGTCGCTGATATTAGGGTTGCAATAGAGGGTTCTTACGGAGAGAAAACCCCGGCAGGCTCGTATGATACTGCAGTATTTGTAGCCGGAGGAAATGGAATTCCGGGGATCTATGCCGAAGCATTGCAATTGGCCACCAAAAAGTTCAACAAGACTCGCGTCAAGCTTATCTGGATAATTAGAGAGTACAGATCCTTGTTGTGGTTTTACGAAGAGCTTTTGGCTTTAATCAATGAAAACATAGAGGTGGAAATTTACGTGACAAGACCCACTAGTTTTGAGGCACTTCAAGATTTTCAATTCCGATATCCCAGTGAAAACAATGAAGTGGTTTCAATGGGGGAGATTTCCGAAACTACGAGCTTGAAAAGCTTTTTATCATTCCCAGATTATGCTAGTTTGAATCAACAAGACGCACAGGATATCATTTCCAGCATCAAAACCGAACTCCTGTTTGTCAGATTCAATGAAGGAAGACCCAATATAGATCGTATCGTTGAAAGCACCATCAAAGAGTCTATTGGCTCGGTAGCATATATCACATGTGGACATCCAGTCATGGTTGATGATTTGAGAGCTGCTGTGGTGAAGCATATCGACAATTCCGAGCATAAACGGATCGATTACTTCGAGCAGTTGCAAGTATGGGCGTAGTCACCTTGGCGTGCTATTTCCACCCCGTCTCGTACCATCAACTCCAACGTCTCGTACCATCAATTCCAATTTCTTACTATCGACTTTAATACATAGAATCTCATTATCTCATTATCTCATCTCATCGCACTTTTTTCATTTCAACCATGATCAGAACTGTGAAGCCCAAAAATGCCCGTTCCAAAAGAGCATTGGCAAAGAAAGAGGCCAAGTTGGTGGAAAACACCAAATCCGCCTTGTTTGTTCCAGGATCTACCAGCAACAAGTTCTTGCACGATGTCATGTGTGATTTAATGGCATTCAAAAAACCACACGCTAAAAAATTTTCAAAGAAGAACGAGATAAGGCCCTTTGAAGATGCCGGTACTTTGGAGTTTTTCAGTGAAAAGAATGACTCGTCGTTGATGGTGTTCACTTCCAACAACAAAAAGCGGCCCAACACCTTGATTTTCTCGAGATTTTTCAATCATAAACTCTATGATATGATTGAGCTCTCGATTCAAAATGAAAGCAAATTGTTACATGATTTCAAGAAAACCACCTTCACGTTGGGATTGAAGCCCATGTTCGTATTCAACGGGCCAGCATTTGACTCTGTTCCTGCTTTCCAGCATGTCAAGTCCTTGTTTTTGGATTTTTACAGAGGTGAAGAAACAGATTTACAAGACGTGGCTGGGTTACAATATGTTATGGCTCTTTCGACCGGGGAAATCGAGGACCCAAACTCCTCCAGCTTGCCGCTCCTTCATTTCAGGGTCTACAAGTTGAAGAGTTACAAGTCTGGCCAGAAACTTCCTCGTATTGAGCTCGAGGAAATTGGTCCAAGATTCGACTTCAAAATCGGAAGAAGAGTCTCGCCGGCTCCCGAGGTCGAAAAGGAAGCACACCAAAAACCCAAGCAGTTGCAGCCCAAGGAGAAGAAGAACGTCAAGACTGATTTCATGGGTGATAAAGTGGCTCAAATCCATATGGGTACTCAAGATTTGAACAAATTGCAAACGAGAAAAATGAAGGGGTTGAAGTCGAAATACGACCAGTTGTCAAGCGACGAGGAACTCGAAGGTGACGATTTCGAAGATGAGATTGTTTCGGACGACGAGCTGGCCAGCGAACCGTCCTCCAAGAAGCAAAAGATTTAATGTATAGTACAAAATATAGAAATTCATATGGTCGTGTCGATTATGATTTGAGATTTTTCAGTGTGCGAAACTCGCGAAAAAACTGAGCAGACCACTGTTTACATCTTTGCATAAATGTCTCCGTCTCCGTCGATTTTCAAGCCCAGAAAGGCCAACCAACGGTCGAGGATGCTGGACCTGAAGAAGATCTTGACCATGGCCGAAAAAGCCGTTTCTTCGGCGCAAGAATTGACCAAAAACGAGCAATACTGTGTGTCCAAGTTGCCAGGCTACCCTAAATCTTTACATGGGGTTCATCCAACCAATGGGTACACTGATTGTGAATCTGAGTACTCCGTGGTGGTTTCTGAGAAGACGGTGTTTGTGTGGGCCTACAAGTCCACCGATTCGTCGCCTGTGACGGTCGAATTCCCCGTGGAAAACCCTGGTTCGAATCTTCCTTTGGCCACTCTCACCAGTTCTTCTGATGGTATAAGCCGGGATCCGGGCATTGTGATAGTCAATTCTACCACAGGACGCTTGAGTTTCTTTGATAGCGTGCAAAACTCCCCGGCTTTAGGGCTAATTAGTGATAAAAATTTGACGATCGATGTTCCCATTGATTCAAATCGTGGTGAAATCATAACTTGTGTGGAAAATGTGGAGCCTGCGGGAATAGCGTTGGTGACCTCGTGGAAAAGAGTGCTATTGGTAGGCCTTCGTGACTACAAGAGCAAACCTCGGTTGTCCGTGCTCGAATTGATGAAACCTGCTCATGGGTTTTTGTCGAAATTCTTCAATATTTCCCAAGTCAACGATGATATTGTGTGTATTCGAGGTGAAGAGTCCGACCATGCGAATCCAAGAATCATGGTCGGGGAAAAGTCGGGGCTTGTTCACGTGTTTGGAGTGGAACTTGCTTCCTCTAATAGCCCAATGTCCATTGTTCTGGCAGAGTCTTATTCTCACAATTTGGACATGTACTTCAAATCAAACATCGATGGGCTTGAGAACCATACTTCTGGTACCGTCAGCTACCTCGACATATGGAAAGTCAATCATGAATCAATCGCAGACGTTTACATCATCCTATGTTTGATAAACCATCCGTCACAAAAATCTTCAAATACTATCAACAATCTCGTGTTGGTGACTGCTAAGATAAATGCCAGTGGAGTGTTGGTTTACGGGTCCCATCGATGTAACAGATTTAACGGGTTGATTGGTGATGTGAAGCCCAGACTTTTCGTGCCCAATCCTGGTTCTACGGCCTTCATATTGGTTAAGAACTCGATCATAGTTACTGATCTTGACTATTCGTACATTTCTTCACGTGGCACTGTACTGTTGTACAAGCCAAGATGGGAAGATCTTATAAGTGTCAGTGAATCAGTCGAAATAATTGGCTATGGGTATGAAAATAAAACATCCAATTCGAATCCTGCGTTGGTTCTATTAACCAGCAACTCAGGTGTAATGAGAATCGAACGGTTTGCTCAAAGAATTCAATCGTCCCCCGAAGATTTGATAGATCCTGGTAAATTGATAAAGTCACATATCGAACAGGCCATATTCTATTTCAATTCTAGCACAATTAATTTCAATGCTTTTAACGAGGTTTCTAGTGACCAAACCAATTCTTCCATCCTGAGCATAGCTGATGAGTTGCTAACATCGGATTCCCAGTATTTACCGTCCTTTTCTCCCATGGTTGGAGAATTGTTGGCAAAAAAATCAAATTTATTCAAAAACTTGATTAGATATACCAGCCAATTACCCAATATCGACCAGATGGTGTACCTCAAGATGCTAACTTACAAGGAGAAAATCGACTGCTCGTTGAATATCTGGCATTTCATTGATTCAGACGACAAACCCAAGACCAAGTTACGAGAAATTCTCAAGGCGGTGATATCCGATCACATGCCTAATGCCACCGAAGATGATGATATTTTGAGGAAGTACTTCAACAATCAAATGGTATCGGTGAATGCAGTATTCACAGATACCTTTAAAAGAGCATTACATTCTGAATTTTCCTCATATTTGCTCATTACGTTGATAGATAAAGTTCTTTATGAAGGCATTTTAGTCAATGAACTCGAGTTTGGTGGAGACCAATCCACGCACAAATCATGGGTCTTCGATACAGATTTACTTATCCGAGTCGAACGGTTCTTCCAGAAGAAGTTTTGCAATGATACCAATGCATCAACAAATCCACCAGAGATAAGAAATTGCATTGGGCATATAGTGGAGATTTTGTATTATTTTATCAACCAAGCCATCGCCTATATGGAGCTAGAGTCTGATGATGAGCTCGAAAACTACAAGAAGTGGTACAACGACAATAAATATAAGTGGATCAAATGCTTATTGGAAAATAACCTTAAGGAAGAGGCACTTAATTTGATTGATAAGTATGGTGACTTTGCATCTCTTGCAGCCATTCTTGAGCATGAACGAGAAATAGTCCTAGAGACATACGGTTGCCCATCAATGGAGTATGGGGAATTGATCAGCAAATATTATGTTTATATTGAAAAGTATCAGGAAGCTTATGGGTTCATTTTGTTTGATTATTTGATAAAGCATGGCAAAATCCGGTTTTTGTTGACGGGATTCCAACGTTACCATCAAGTGTTGGACGAATTTTTGAAAGTCAACGGTGGAAAAACGTGCCATGCTGCTTGGATTAAGAATCTCATGGATCACGATTTTGAAACTGCCTGTGAAAACCTCATCAAATCAACAGAGTTCAGCCCTGTTCAGAACGTCAACAACCAAGAACTTAGCTTTTCGTTGGCCAAATTGAGTGCTATTGCGTCCACAAGTCCAAACAATAAAATTACGCAAGATGCTAAATTACTCCAAATTGAAACAAACCTCATTCGAATTCGCATCCAGAAATCATTGTATCAGTACTTCAACGAAGCACTTGTGAAATCCGACGATGGCCAGGAGGTCAAGTTCAACGCTTTTCTCAAATTCATCAATGAGAAAATCGACTATGCCACTGCCAAAAAAGTGTTTTCCACCTCATTCACTGATTTCATCAATGATCGAACGTTGGATTCAATTACTTTGATCAACTACTTGACATTGCTCAAGCCCAGTGCCAAGTTCAACAACGGGTTCTCGAATGCCTTCAGGCTAGCCACCTTGTTGCCGGACCATGAATCCTACCAATTCATGGTCAAAGTAATCTGGAGCCGATTATTGGCCATTGGTGAGGACTGGACCAAACTCAACAACTCTGGCCACGAAACCGACGAATACCTCAGGCGCAAGTTGCACGGCTCGTTGTTTTACCGCACGGTGACGCTGGTGGGGCTGCAGGAAGTGGAAGTACTCCAAGAGATGATGCACGGAAATCAACCGATTTTTGACCAAACCGGATTTCCAACTGCCGCATTGGACACTTCAGTGTACACGATGGCCATGGACAACGTCCAGACGTACGATCTCATGGCACGGGTCCAGAGCATCCGAACTCAGGCGCAGTTGGACGGCATTTAATCCCCTTTAATCTTGATGTTCTACATTATCATTATCTTCATCATCGCTCTGATCGTTCACTCTAATACGCAACAAGCCCTCCGGCAACGGAGGCTGTTCTGGTGCGGTTTCCGGGGCCTCAGGCCCGCCCGCGGAGCCAAGCCCCCCGCCAGAATGGCGATACAACCCGAGCGAGGCCAACGAAATCGACCGAACCACGTTCTGCCACGTCTTGAGCACCTCATTCACACACTCTGCTCCGTCCACCATGGTGCCCAATCGCGCCTCCAATGCCTCGAGCTGCTGCGTCATGGCCTCCGTGTACTCCCGGATCTGCGTCAAGCTCTCCAACTCCGCCCGCTTCTCGTCGATTTTCTGGTAAATGGGTGGTTTCAGCATTTGTTGTGATGTTTTATTGTGCGAAATGCCAAATGCGAAATGCGTAAACAAACCCCATCGAAATGGCAAGACCCTCTATGAGATCTGTTTCGTTTGTGCAGGCGGCGCAGGAGAAGAGCCGCGAGCGGGCGAGCAGCCGGGACGATGGCGGCGAGAGCACCACCATGGACACCACGGACATCTCCCCGTTGGGCGACTGGTCCGAGCAGTATCGGTTGCAAAACAAGACCTTGATGCAGACAAATGCCGTTCTTCGGAAGAGAATCAACGATATGGAGAAGCGCATCAGCGAGTTGATCAGCGAGAACGTGCGGTTGAAGACGGGGCTGTTCAGGGTCGACGAAACCCGGCGATCTGAGGCCTTGGTTCGGGATTGGGGTCTGAAGATGGGTGAGAAAATGCACGAGATGATGGGGCTTTTGAGGGGCTTTGAGGCCGAGTTGGCGGGGCCTCACGCTGGTGACTCGAGCTTGAATGTGAGTGGCCACCCAAAAGCTTTTGGGGGCTCGAACGAGACCGGTTCTCAGGAGACAACGGGTCCAGAAAGAGCAGAGAGTTGGCTTTGGGGCCCGAAACCCGTCCCAGAAAAGAGCTTGGGGAATGCATTGTCACAAGGCCTGAAAATTGACATTTTCCGAGATCCTGCTGAAACTGATGAGATTTTGAGGAGAAGTCGTACTCTGCTAAAACCGAGTTCTGTCGATCCTGCTGAAACTGATGAGATTCTGAAGAGAAGTCGTACTCTGTTAAAACCGAGTTCTGAAATTTTCCAAGATTCTGCTGAAACTGATGAGATTCTGAAGAAAGGTCATGGTACTCTGCTAAAACCGAGTTCTGACATTTTTCAAGATCATGCTGAAACCGATGAAATTCAAAAAAGTCGTACTCTGCTAAAACCGAGTTCTGTCGATCCTGCTGAACCCGGTGAAATTTTGAAAAGTCGCCGAACTCTGCTAAAACCGAATTCTGTCGATTCTGCTGAACCCAGTGAAATTCAGAAAAGTCGTACTCTGCTAAAACCGAGTTCTCCATCCAATGATCCCATAAATCATGTGGATCCCAAAGCTCAACCTCAACCTAGAAAACGAGCTAAATCAATCGTTCAACCTCCACGGAAACGATCTATTCGACACAAAAATCCAATAGACTATAAAGAGCCATCGCTCGGGAGGAAACTTAGAAGAGAGTCTGAGCATATGGTTGATGCTGTAACAGATGATTATTTCAAGCACTTGCAGAAGAAGAAAATGAGAGGTGTTCTTCAAGAAAAAACCACCAATGTGCAACCAAACCAAACCAAAGATGACTCGATTTTCGACTTTGTTGATCCGGTCAGGAAAGAATCCCGAAGGTATACTATGCATCACTAAAAATAGCAATTTGTTGTTTACATTCATCGAATATATTACACACTCATTTTCATTTTGATTGGAGGATATGGATCGTACTCGGAGATTTCGAAATCTTGATATTTGAAATCGTCAATTGTTTTGATTTGGGGTTTCCGCTCGGCTTTGATGACCAATTTGGGGAACGCCCGAGGCACTCTTTCGATCTGCTCTTTCAACGCATCCACATGGTCCAAATAAACGTGACAATCGCCCATCGTATGTATAAACTCCCCACAATCCATGTCCACTATATGCGCAATCATTTTTGTTAGTAAAGAGTACGAAGCAATATTGAACGGAACCCCCAAGCCCATATCACATGATCTCTGGTACATCTGGCAAGACAATTTGGGTCTTTGGCCATCGGGGAAATTGACGTAGAACTGACAAAACACGTGGCATGGAGGTAATGCCATTTTACTGAAATCAGATGGGTTCCATGCTGACATAATGATTCTTCGATCGTAGGGGTTTGTTTTCAACTTATGGATGATTTCCTGTAACTGATCTATTCCCTGGCCACTATAATCGGCGTCACAGTCGGTATATTTGGCGCCAAAATGTCTCCATTGGAACCCGTAAACTGGTCCCAAATCTCCCTCTCTTCGATCAGTAAGACCCAATGAATCAAGGTATTCTCTCGAGCCATTTCCCTCCCAGATCTTGACTCCCAATTCAGATAGCTTCTTGCCATCAGTACAGCCCGCCACAAACCATAAAAGCTCATGAATAATGGCTTTGGTGAAGACTTTCTTGGTGGTAAGCAATGGGAAAACATCGTTTGATAAGTCGAACCGCAATTGAGGGGGTGCAAAAAGAGACTTGGTACCAGTTCCGGTTCTATCAGGGCGATGTTCGCCCTCTTCTATGATCCGTTTACACAAATCAAGGTACGCTTGTTCAGCAGAATTGGTCTTCACGGTCATGGTTTAGAAATAACGCGTACGCGAAATATTTATCTTCAAACATCAAGCAACATTTATTTTAACTATAGAAACTAATAACCTATTTCTTTTCGCCAAAAATAGCATCGCTGGCTTGTTGGGTCCAAGACTTGCCTTCGTCCGAGGTGTTTCCTCCAACGAGGTTGTCGACCTTGTCGGTGGCCTTGTCCTTGAAGTGTTCAGGAGTGGATTTTTCCGATTCTGGTTTAACGGCTGATTGAATTTTATCTGAGATATCTTTTCTTCCTAAGTCTGACATGTTTAAGTGTAATTGGTAAGTAAGATGAGATAAATTGAAGGCTTTTTATACTTTTGACTTAGCAAGAATATGTGTAACCATGGTCAGCAATTACTGAATGTTTAAACGTGCCACAGCAATTTAAACTTCAAACAGCAACTCTAAATGAACAGTAACCAGGAAAAATATTTGAACCAAGTGGGCTCGACTAATATGCAATTTGCATGTGCAATAACGAGGGGATGATCGTCGAGGGTTTCAAGTGACCCGTCAATCACTACTTTTCGCCCCTTATGCTCTATCACATTAGCCTTTAACACGACAATCGATTCGGGAGGTGCCTGGTTTTTGAAATCAATGGTGAGTTTTGCCGTGACCCCTTTTTTGGAGGGCAATAACGGGAATCCCGCCGCACATAACCCTTCATCAAGCAATGTTGATGTTACCCCGTTGTGAATCTGTCCGTCATAACTGATCAACTTGCCTCCGAGATAATGAAACGCGTACAATCGGCCCTTGTTGTCCGAAAAGATGATGGGCTCAACTTCAAACATGTCTTTCCCGTATAACAAGCCTGCTGTTACAAGATTGGCGTGGTGTTGTTGGGGAAACTTGGCCCGTGCAAATTCCTCCTCCAACTCCTGATCGTTGCTTAGTTGTTTATACAACGGGCTTTGCTTGATTTTCTCGACAATCTCGGGGTTGTTGTTGGGTACGTGGGTCTGGAATTGACTCTTGCGCCAGGGGAACATCGCAAACGCTAATGTTCCTGCGATTACGGGCGTGGTGATTCGAGTGATGGTCCGAATCATTATTGAAAATCTCGCACTCTACATTTTGGATTTTATATTTGATACTCTACTTAGATCAAAAGAGCTCCTACAGCCACCAATGGCAAGGCGTAACCGACACCGTTGATAGCACCGGGATCTGAGGCTGAAGAGGAGTCGGAGTCTGACGAGGTCGACGTGCTGGAGCCTGTACTTGAGCCTGTGCTAGGGCCTGTACTAGAGCCTGTACGAGAGCTTCTGCTTGCAGAAGAGCCCTCAGTTTCGGAGCCGGTCGATGCAGATTCACTGGCATCTCCGTCTTGTCCGTCTTCGCCAGCAGAGCCCAGTGCTTCTGAGGAGTCTGAAGAGTCGGATGAGTCTGAGCCTGAGCCTGATCCTGATGATCCTGAGCCTGAAGAGCCTGAAGATCCATCTTCCCCGTCAGCTCCTGAAGATCCTGATGAGCCTGATGAGCCTGATGAGCCTGATGAGCCTGATGAGCCTGGTGAGCCTGATGAGCCTGATGAGCCTGATGAGCCTGATGATCCTGATGATCCTGATGATCCTGATGAGCCTGATGAGCCTGAGCCTGATGAGCCTGATGAGCCTGACGAGCCTGAAGATCCATCTGCTCCATCTTCCCCGTCAGCTCCTGATGATCCTGACGAGCCTGATGAGCCTGACTCTCCATCTTCCCCGTCAGATCCTGATGATCCTGAGCCTGACTCTCCATTGGCTCCTGCTCCATCCGCCCCTGCTCCATCGGCTCCATCCGCCCCACTCCCTTCCGTAACACCACTGGTCTCTGCACGTGCTACATTCTCGACCCGTGCGGTCTGTCCATTAACAGCCAATAAAACCGAGCTGATGGCCAATAAAGTGGAATATTTCATTTCTTTGTTTCCTGATGAGGCTGACAAGGCCATAACATGGGCTTATATACTTGTTGCATTAAACTTTAAGGTTTTTCTGACTCTTTGGCCATCACTGGCAGTTTGATCACTTGCTATAATTAGGCACACTTCGTGTTGTTGGACACACCTTGGTAGTTAGAAAGTAAAAATAGATCAGGGCCTCTCAGTTGACGCAGCTTGGGTAAAGAGCCTTGGAATGTCGTGGCAATGTCTATCCCCAGAATATTTTTGTCTCTGACGTGAACGATTTGCACTCGTATTTCTCACATTGACCAACAAAAAAAAACCCATTTACCATCATGAACCAATTCCAATACGACAAGCATGTCAAGCATTTCACGTTGAGTTTGAACATGCTTCCGGCCAAGTTCCAGGACCAAGACTCCAACAAGCTTTCGATCATCAGTTTCTGTCTTCAGGGCCTCGAAATGTTAGGAGCATTGTCATTTTCCCAACAAGAACGGGCGCAATTGTGTGATTTCATTTATGATGGCTTTTATATGGGCAATGGGTTCAGAGACCTGATGAATGGTGCGGGCAAGTACGACATTCCCACGGTGTCGTCCACGTTTTTTGGCTTGTTGAATTTGGTGATCTTGAAAGATGCCATTAATGAGAAGCTTAAACGGGTGGAGATCATGAAATTTCTTCAGAAATGCCAAATCAAACACGGGGAACACGCCGGGAGCTTTTCACCGACCTTGGATACAGAAGGCAATCCTTATGGCGAAACAGACTTGAGAATATGCTACATGGCTCTTGGTGTTAGACACATTTTAAAATATGACCAGGAAATCGATGGGAAATACGACATTGATCGTCAAGCGGTCACCAAATACATTTTAAACCGATTGAACTACGACGGAGGGTTCTCGTGCTTGGAAATGAGCGAAAGTCATTTGGGATACACTTTTTGTGCCCTTGCCAGTTTGAAGCTTCTTGAGTTTGATTTCGCCTCGTTGAATCTCACAAGCACCGTTGATTGGATTGTTCACCGCCAAATAAACTATCCGGATAGTCTATATGACGGGGAGAATGTGAACCATCAGGATTTTGGCGGATTCAATGGCCGGGTGAATAAAGTTGCTGATTCGTGTTACAGTTGGTGGAGCTTAGGATCATTGGAATTGATGGGCAAAGCCGCTCTTGTTGACCGCCAGGCAGCCGCAGACTTCTTGCTCTTGAACCAGGACCACAGAGGCGGAGGAATCTCGAAATCGTTTGGCGATAATGCCGATCCCTATCATTCGTTTCTAGCCATCTGCTCACTTTCGCTTATGAAAAACCATGTTGAGTTTGACGGCAAAGATACAATAAAACAGGTGGATCCCGTGTTGACAATCCCCCAATCCCTGTGTGAGTATCTACGCTCATTGGTTTGGGACGATTCTCAATAAGTAAGTAGAATAAATGTCATACGCAGTAACTTTTTTTTCTCAAATTGATGATACTACAGCACCAGCAATGGCCAATGAATTATCCAGTAAAAAGTCGTTTGTTGCGGGCGGAATCGCAGGGTTGACATCGTCGGTGATTCTCCAGCCGTTTGATCTCTTGAAAACGAGGCTCCAACAACAAAAACAGCACAATTCAGCCTACAATACCACTCTCATTAAAGAGGTCAAAAAGTTGAAAAATTTCAGAGAGCTTTGGAGAGGCGTTTTACCGTCATGCTTACGAACGTCTATAGGGTCTGGGATATACTTGACGTTGCTCTCCAAGGCACGGTTCTACGTGTACAGTTTCAAAACCACCCAGTCCGTGACCAAAGGCTCGAGTGTGCTTCCCAAATTGTCCCCCATTGAGAACCTATCACTTGGGTTTGTTATACGAGCCGTTGCTGGCTATATTACAATGCCCATCACAATCATAAAGACTCGGTATGAGTCCAACTTGTACAACTACAACTCGATGTACGAGAGTGTGGAGAACATCTATTTCGATGGCAATGCCCCCCATGGGTCGTTACGGAACTTTTTCAAAGGTAGCTTTGTCACTTTATCCCGAGATTGCCCCTACGCGGGATTATATGTCTTGTTTTATGAGTTGCTCAAGTCCGACTTATACCGGGTCACGAGTGCCTTCGACCACGACTATCGCTCCAGTATGATCAACACCGTGTCGGCGGTACTGGCAGCCTCGATAGCCACCACCATTACGGCGCCATTTGATGCCATCAAGACCCGAATGCAGTTGTCGAGCGAAAACCACGGCATCTGGAAAACGACAAAAATCCTCGCCAATGAGCCCCATGGACTCCGCAATCTATTCAAAGGCTTGAGTCTCAGGTTGGGAAGGAAGGGGCTTAGTGCAGGGATCAGTTGGTGTATATATGAAGAATTGTTGAAGATGTAAATAGTCAAAGTGAAAATAAAATCTATGCTCATGAATATTTCAAAATCCGCGGTCCTCTCCCACAATTTTCCATTTAACTATGAACCAAGATTTGATCACTAGTGCAGTTAGTTTCCTTCAGGATCCCAATGTGGCATCGTCTCCGTTGAACAAGAAGGTGGAGTTTCTTCAATCGAAGGGACTCAACGAAGAGGAAATCGAAGAGGCGTTGAATCGCGTGAATAATGTCTCGAATTCCGCTGCCAGTACCCCAACTTCTATTGCTCCCAATTATAATGCTAATCCTCCGTTGGATTACTACAACGTGGCTCCAGCGATCCCCGAAAGAACATGGAAGGACTATTTTATCATGGCCACTGCTACGGCAGGCGTGACTTATGGATTATATCAGGTCATATCCAAGTATGTGATTCCCAGTGTGATACCTCCCACGCAGAGCAAAATTGATCAAGATAAAGCACAAATTGATGAGGAATTCGTCAAGATCGACAAGTTATTGGAGGAACTCAGTGTGGAACAGAAAGAAGTCAAGCAGCAGAATGAAGAAAAGTTAAAAGAAGTGGATATGGTCATCAATAATGTCAATGACTTTTTGAGCAAATATAACAAGGATAAGCTCACATTTGATGATGATTTGAGATTAATGAAGTTGGAAATCGATAATTTGAAAAACTCCATCGAGAAAAACATCAAGTTGACCAAAGATAACTTGAAAGATGACATGTCAGATATCACCAGTGAGTTATCGAGTTTAAAAAACTTGATCAAATTACGAAGCTCAAAAGAGTCTGAGCGCAAAATCACTCCCGTGAGCTCGATTCCTTCGGCCAGTGAGATCTTGAAGAAGGCCAAGCAGTCTGCTTCGACGCCCAGCCCCAGTTCCACGCCGGTCCTGGTCCCGGTTTCTCAGTCCCAGCCACAACCTTCACAATCACCAGAGCCAACTCCTGAACAATTTCCTGAACCCGAAGTCAGATTCTCAGAACCAACCCTGCAAGATGGAGTGACCGCTGCTGGAATTCCCGCGTGGCAGATGAAACACAAACAACAGGAACAAGACTCGCAAGCCAAACAGGACGATTTGGTCAATGAAACCATCAGCAAAGTTGGTGTTCCCTCCTGGCAATTGAACTCGTAAATATACACATTTTAGTTGAAAGGATGGAAAAAATCAAAATATGCCCGCGTTGAAAATTTTCTCTCATTCACTGAACATTGCAAACCATTGCATCCTCCGTCATTCGTTAATTTATTAGGCATTTATGGATGATTATGTATCCGAAACGGGACCTTGATATCATACCTTTTAATCTTCAACTAGAAGTCATCGACAACATCTCTTTATCGAATTCTAGTTTCACATCCAATAACTACAGAAACCATTATTACAACGATAATAAGGTCAACATGGCCACTATCGCTGCCACCGCCATGGCCAAACAGCAGCAAACCCATTTCCACCAAGGATACAATGGCCAAGCTCGTCTGTACCATTACCAGAACATTCATCAACCCCCATCCAACCAATTTAATATGGCATCTTCCATCCAGATCTCGTCTCCTTTGCAGCAGCCGTCCCAAGTCCAGTTGAACAGTCCAAACGCAAGTCTTCATTCCAACCTGACTGCTGGTCTGAACCCCAACCTGACCCCTTTGTTGGCTGAATGTCACCTGTCCAATCTGTACTTGACATCACTTCAATCTCCGCAAATCAAGTCAAATGCATTGTACGACAGTGATTTGAATATCAGCAACCACTCGTTGCCCTCAAGTCTCAAGTATCCCATCGAGATTAACCAAGTAAAATGGGACTGGAGTGAAAAATCCATTTGGAATAAGGACGGTAAAGTTAATTGGTAAGTTGGTCTCTATTGCATTGTGTGTTGTCTTGTGTTGTCTTGTGTCGGTTCTCTTATTTTGTTGTTATTTTGTGGTTGTTAATCGGGGTAGGTATTAGTTTTTTTATGTCTTTATTGCATCTATAGATTATGTACTATTTAAAAGATAGATCTTTGTATGTGTGCGAATTTGATTTGGAAATTCAAAGTGGTTTATGCAATCTTTTGAAAAGCTTTTATATCTTTCCAATAAAAGAAAGGTTGCTGATCGCCAGTTTGTTCATTTGGCCAACCAATTGTTCGACAGGCATCCAATCGGTTCAGCGGAATTCTCGACATTGTTGGAGAATAGTAGCAACGAAGATTATTTGATCATTGTTTCTTTGGACTCAGTAAGATGGCTACACCTTTTTTGGCAAACTATCAGCAATCTTTTGATAAATCAACAAATCCGGTTGTTGAAGAAGTACCAATTGAAGCTCCGGACTAATCCTTTGTATGGTGGTACCAATAAACCTGACGAAATGACTGTTATTGAGGAGTTGGTGAGTTGTTTGATCAAATACTCTGAATACGTTTTGAAACTTGAAAAGGAGGATTTGATGAACGAAATGATATTTACGTGGGATACCTTGATAGAGAAGCATTCGTTGAAAAATAACGATGTGGTGAAAAGCTTTATCATCAAGTTGCTTGGATTTTTGAATGCAAATAATTACCTTAATCAATTCAATTACTGTAATAAATTCATTGATGATAGCAAGTCCGATTTGAATGTGTTGCAACAGTCAAACTTGAACAATTTGTCCATCACAAAGACCTTCAAAAACTTCAATAATTACGAGAATATCAAGATTTTTTATTACTTCAATGAATTTTTCAGATCCTATACTTTGCCGGATAATGATGTACTATTCCACAACTTTAGACACTTATTTGGTAATGACTGTTATAAGCTTTTGTTTTCGGTGTTTAATGGAATGTATTTGGGTGAAAAGACTAATCAATCATCGTTTGTGAAGAATAGTTGGCTTAATTTTTTGAGCTCAAGGTTGCCCAAGTTAATCTTATTGTATGAAGTTGATAACCTTGAAGAAATCATTGCCAAAGTATTTGAAAACTTCGAGAATTTCGAGTCTTTGAGCAACAATATAAGACATTTGTTCATCAAATCATTGATATTCAATAAGATCTTATCAATAAAGTGCTTCCATAAATTTTTTCCTAGTGAGATAAAGATCAATCAGCAAAGCCTTATTCATGAGATGTCCAACATCAATTCGATCGAGAACTTCAGTGATGTGTTGAATGACAAATTGTATCAAATAAACTGTGAGTTTATATCGATTGAAGAGTCGAACTTGATCGATTTCTTTGAAATGGTGGTACCTAAAGTGCAATTTTCAATGGCTAAACAGTTGGAATTGGTTGCAAGTATAGACAAAATGATCAATGTACTATTGGATGAGTGGAATTTCGAGAAACTTAATCGACTCATCCTAATCATCACCGACAATGAGGACTTATTCCATATTTATCTATTCAATTTATCTTCTGATTACCTGACGTTCTTCAGAATTATAAAATTCATCGATGATGATACTTTCAAGTTGAATGATAACACCGAAACCTCATTTCAAGACTTCTACAGTTACTTAGGAAACCTATTATTGTTTGTTGATAAGTTTTCAAAGCACATCAACATAAACTTCAAGCTGAAAAACTCATTCACGTTGAATTACTTGTACAATTGTCGGATGAACTTTGATAATTTGTCAGAGTATTACAACGAATCGATTGAAACAGACAAAACGATAGTCGAAAATTACAACAACTTAGTCAAAGACTGGATTTCTTCACTTTTCGATGAGTCCGAAGGATTATCTGATGATCTCATCAAGTCAATAGACATCAAACAAGTCCATCAACTAGTGCCATTGATTTATCAACAGGCTATTCTAGCCTTTGTGCATGGTAAAATCAACATGAACATTTTGAGTAACGGATTGGATTACTTGTGCCAATCATTCTTGTTGCCATGTAACATCCCTATTTTCAACTGGCTACTAACTCGGATCAGTTTTAAGAATCAGAACATGACGAAATTTATCAAGGTTTTAAACGAAATGACTAAGCAAATGGAAAAAGTCAAAAGCGAATCCAACAACGAGGTCCGGATTTCGAGTAATATCATACTTAAGATCATGGTTGAACGAGCAGCCACTGTATTTAAGAATCTACGGTTGAGTTCGAGTGTGATTTCGAACGACTTGATCATTGCAGGAATACAGAGCAAAAACCTTCATATGACCAATAAGTACTTGAAATTGAACTTTGAAGAGTTTGAAATCAATCTCATCAAAGCTTTCAGCAACCAAACCGCCGATTATGAGCTCATCGATACGTACATCAATTCGGGATCACCATTGATCAGGAACTTTTTGTCGTCGTTGAACTCCAACACCATCAAAAACAACAGCAAAGAGAACCTCAAGTACTTGATCAACTTGATATTGTTCTTGGACATCATCAAAACCATCAAGACGCCAATAGCCAAGCAGTTCTGGATCACCAAGTTCACGGAATTATCCCCAGACAAAACCACGTATACGAGCAGAAAAGAGTTTGAAAAAAGCACCGATCACCACTTCTCAAGCATCTTCAACATCCAGAACGAGTCGGATCCCGAGGTCGATGCAATGGTCAATGGACAAAGTCTCGATGTTGCCTACAAGGAAATGAGTAAATACAACCGGGATTTCACGGAGTTTTTGGCGATGATCATCAAGTACCACGGCCTCTCACACGACGAGTTGTTCTTGAAGTACGTGCTGATGATCCACGCCAAGTTGCTCGGTGATTTGACCCAGTTTAATGTATAGGCCTTCTCGTTACATACTAATGACCATGTTAAAGACCTCTTATAGTAATAACCAAGACCCTTCTAATAGTAATAACCATGTTAAAGACCTCTTATAGTAATAACCAAGACCCTTCTTATAGTAATAACCATTATAAAGACCTCTTATAGTAATAACCATTATAACCACCCTTGTCATTATATAGAAATAACCAAGACCCTTCTAATAGTAATAACCATTATAAAGACCTTCTTATAGTATGTATAAAGACCTTCTTATAGTATGTATAAAGACCTCTTATAGTAATAACCATGTTAAAGACCTTCTTATAGTAATAACCATTATAAAGACCTTCTTATAGTAATTACCATGTTAAAGACCCTTTTTATAGTAATAACCATTATAAAGACCTTCTTATAGTATGTATAAAGACCTTCTTATAGTAATAACCATTATAAAGACCCTTGTCATTACATAGAAAAAACATGTATAAACACTCTTCTTATAGTAATAACCATATAAAAGACCCTTCTCGTTATATAGAAATAACCATATTAAAGACCCTTCTCGTTATATAGAAATAACCATATTAAAGACCCTTCTTATAGTAATAAGCATGTGTAAAGACCTCTTATAGTAAAAACCATTATAAAGACCTTCTTATAGTAATAACCATGTATAAACACTCTTCTCATTATATAGTTGTATAAAGACCCTTCTTATAGTAATAACCATTATAAAGACCCTTCTTATAGTAATAACCATTATAAAGACCCTTCTCGTTATATAGTAATAACCATGTTAAAGACCTCTTATAGTAATAACCATGTTAAAGACCTTCTTATAGTAATAACCATGTTAAAGACCTCTTATAGTAATAACCATGTTAAAGACATTCTTATAGTAATAACCATGTTAAAGACATTCTTATAGTAATAACCATGTTAAACACTCTTCTCATTATATAGTTGTATAAACACTTCTCATTAAACACTTCTCATTAAACACTTCATTAAATAACGCGCACGCGTTTGAATTATTCCAATGAGCAAACGTCATTTACCAGAACAGCCTCATTCAGCACACTCATTGCCGGCCTCCAGCCAAGGAATGGTGGGCACACAGGCCGGGCTCAGCGACAGCCAGGAGCAGCTTCTCAAGAAGTTGAAGCACGACGTCAAAATCGACAATCCATCGAAGTTTGAGAAGGAGTTGTTGGTGATGACCAATGAGTCTTCAAGTGACCAGGAACACCAGCTGTGGGACCGTCCGCCGTTGCCCGAGGGTTTTGACGCCCGAGATATCAGTTTCCAGCAGTTGGACGGCGAGGAAACCATGCAAAATGAGGACATGATGGCGAGATTCTTTGGCATCACCGAAGAAGGCAACTCCATTTTATGTAACGTGACAGGCTTCGTGCATTATCTTTACGTGGCCGTGCCCCGAGGGTTCTCGGCGGACGATCACATGACGGCCTTCACGAACTATATGATGGCCAATTTCATGGGAATCAAGAAGATCGAGATCGCAGCCAAAGAATCCATATGGGGGTTTAACAACAACAAAAAGGCCCCTTATTTCAAGGTGTATGTCAATAACAACAGAAACCTCTCTCGTATAAGGACGGGGTTCGAGAAGGGAGAGGTGCATTTCGAGGAATTGTTTCCCATGGGCACTTTCACGTACGATAATATCAATTATTTGCTCAGGTTGATGATTGATTGTAAAATCACCGGGATGTCTTGGATCACTTTGCCCAAAGGCAAGTACCGTTTGCTTCTGCCGCAGGATGTCAGCCAGTCAACTTGCCAGATCGAATGTGTCATTGATTACAAGGATTTGGTAGCACATGCTCCCGATGGAGAATGGCTGAAAATCGCTCCGTTACGGATATTGTCGTTTGATATTGAATGTGCTGGGCGCAAGGGGGTATTCCCCGAGGCAGAGCACGATCCCGTGATTCAGATTGCCAACGTGGTGCTGAAATACGGGGACCTGAAGCCGTTTGTTCGAAATGTTTTCACCGTCAAATCTTGTGCTCCTATAATTGGTTCTCAAATCTTTAGCCATGAGACTGAAGAGGAGATGTTGATGCACTGGAGAGAGTTTGTTGTGAAGGTGGATCCCGACGTGATCATTGGGTACAATACTGCCAATTTTGATTTGCCTTACTTATTGGATCGAGCAGTTGCGTTGCGTTTGAATCGATTCCCGTTTTTCAGTAGAATGAAACATATCAAGCAGGAGGTCAAGGATTCGATGTTCAGTTCCAGAGCGTATGGAACCAGAGAAAACAAGGTGGTGAACATCGATGGAAGAATGCAATTGGATCTTTTACAATTCATCCAAAGAGAGTACAAATTAAGAAGCTATACGTTGAATTCAGTTTCCGCCCACTTTTTGAGCGAACAAAAGGAAGACGTGCATCATTCCATCATCTCGGACCTCCAAAATGGTGATGCTGAAACCCGAAGAAGATTGGCTGTGTATTGTTTGAAAGATGCATATTTACCACTAAGATTAGTGGAAAAATTGATGTGTTTGGTCAATTATACAGAAATGGCAAGAGTAACAGGAGTGCCGTTCTCTTACTTACTTGCTAGAGGTCAACAAATCAAAGTCATCAGTCAATTATTCCGAAAGTGTCTAGAAGATGATATCGTAATACCCAATATGAAAAGTGAGGGAACTAATGAGGAATATGAAGGGGCCACAGTCATTGAACCCAAAAGAGGCTACTATGATATTCCTATCACCACGTTGGATTTCAGTTCATTGTATCCATCGATTATGATGGCTCATAATTTATGTTATACCACCCTTACTACCAAACAAACCATTCAAACCTTAGGTTTGACTGAAGATGATTACACTTTGACCCCAAATGGAGATTATTTTGTCAAGTCCAATCAAAGACAAGGAATCTTGCCCACGATTTTAAACGAATTGTTAACGGCTAGAAAGAAAGCCAAAGCAGATTTGAAAAAAGAAACAGATCCGTTCAAAAAGCAGGTGTTAAATGGTAGACAATTGGCTTTGAAAATCTCGGCCAATTCCGTCTATGGTTTCACGGGTGCAACCATTGGGAAATTGCCGTGTTTAGCCATTTCTTCATCTGTTACTTCATTTGGAAGAGAAATGATCGAACAAACCAAAAATGAAGTTGAAACTTACTATTCCAAACAAAATGGGTTTGCTCACGACGCCCAAGTTGTTTATGGTGATACCGATTCGGTTATGATCAAATTCGGAGAAAATGATTTGAAAAAATGTATGGATTTGGGAGAAGAAGCTGCCAAGTACGTTTCGTCCAAATTCAAAGATCCAATCAGTTTAGAGTTTGAAAAATGCTATTATCCGTATTTGTTGATCAACAAAAAGAGATATGCTGGACTATTCTGGACAAACCCCAACAAATTCGACAAAATGGACACTAAAGGTATTGAAACCGTCAGAAGAGACAATTGCAGATTGGTTCAAAATGTCATCACCAAAGTCTTGGAGATTATCTTGGAAGAACGAAACGTTGAAAAAGCCGAACGGTTCGTGAAACAAACCATTGCTGATTTGCTTCAAAACCGAGTAGATCTCTCGCAATTGGTCATCACCAAAGCCTATTCCAAGCAAGATTATGCTGCCAAACAAGCACATGTTGTTTTGGCAGAAAGAATGAGAAAAAGAGACCCTGGATCGGCCCCCAATTTGGGAGACAGAGTGGCGTATGTGATCATCAATGGACCTGCAGGGGCCAAGAACTACGATAAGTCGGAAGACCCTTTATATGTATTGGAGAATTCGCTTCCAATTGACGTGAATTATTACTTGGAAAACCAGTTGGCCAATCCTTTGATGAGAATTTTCGAGCCTGTTTTGGGAGAAAAAAAGGCCAAAGAACTCTTGACGGGTGATCATACGCGGACCGTGAAAAGAGCTGCTCCCAAGACCGGTGGATTGTTGAGGTTTGCCAAAAAGGCCGAAACCTGTAAAAACTGTAAAACACCCTTGAAGCCCAACAACAAGGGCATTTTATGTGAAAATTGCATCGACGAAGGCCCCCGTCTATATTGTGATTCTCTTGCCCAGATGAACTACCTCGAAAACAAGTTCTCGAGATTATGGACCGAGTGTCAGAGATGTCAAGGATCTCTTCATCAAGAAGTGTTGTGCTCAAACAACGACTGTCCCATTTTTTATATGAGAAAAAAGGCCCAAAAGGACGTCAACCAACAAAGCCAGGAGTTGGCCAAGTGGCAGGAAACGGTGTGGTGATCGAAAACAACAAAAAGTAGCTCAATAAATATTTATTTCTGCATCTCTTGTTCTTTGGCCATTTGGCCTATTGCTGATTCTGTATTTGAACGATTGTTGACCGATAATTGGCCGGGCCTAGCGAGAATCTCGTTCGAATTGGCCTTCCGTGGACTGTCTGGCCGGGTCATATCGGAAGAAAATGCAAGTAATTTCTTGCTGTTGGGACTCGATCCGTTGGAAGATGTGGCCGTGTTTGGAATGCTGGAAAGCTCAATGGACCCATTCTTAAGGTTCTTAGCGAAGCTCGAGGATCGGTTGCTGTTGTTCTGCTTGGATAACTCCTTCAATTGCTTGATGTTGTGGATGCATTTGTTGATGGTTTGGATCAATAGTTTGGGTTTCAATGGTTTTGAAACGTAATCGTCCATGCCTTTAGCTAACGATTTCTCCCGATCTCCCAACATCGCATGGGCCGTCAAGGCTATGATTGGCGTACGGAAGCTCAAAGAGTCTATGGGGTTGGATTTCTTCTCCCATTGTCTGATTTTCTCGGTGGCTTCGAAACCTCCCATTACTGGCATTTGAACGTCCATCAAAACAACGTCATATTTCTTCTTTTGGATCGCCTCGAACGCCTGGAGCCCGTTCTCCACCACCTCGACCTTATGGCCTTGTTTTTCCAAGATCTTGACTGCCAATTTCTGATTAATCAAATTATCTTCGGCCAACAAAATCTCGTAACTCACCGACTCATCGGTGTTTTGAGAGATTGATCTTGACTCCAACGCCGGCAAAATGGCACTGGCTAGGTCCGATATCGTACAAGGCGTGTTCCCGTACGAAGATATTCCGAGATCAATACATATTCTCATGTTTAATTCGGGGATCGAATGGTGTAACAACACCAACGGAATATATTTGACTTCCGACAACAACCTGAGGCCCTTGGCGATTTGGATCGAGTCGATCATGATGATGTCGTATTTGACGGGTTCTGAAAGGTTTGCATCTTCGATGTTTCGGACTATAATGACATTTAATCCGAGTTCATGGATTCCCGTTCGGATTTCTTCAAGCTCACCATCGCTGTGTTCTGTGGAGATAAAGAGGATGTAATGGTTGCTGAATGGTAAGAGCTGTTCTGTCTGTCGAGTGTATCTGATGTTTGAAGGAGAAACACTGACGGTAAAGTAGAAATTCGATCCATGTCCGTATTCTGAAGTGACCCAGATTTCACCTCCCATTAGGTGAATTAATTGTTTGGAAATCGATAATCCCAACCCTGTACCACCAAACTTTCTCGTGGTAGATCCATCGGCTTGACAGAAGGTATCGAAAATGAGTCCCAACTTGTCTCTTTCGATTCCAATTCCCGTGTCACTTACGCAGACTTCCAACAACAATTTATCACTTGCTTCATCGCTTTTATCGGATTTTTTCACCGACACACTGACTTTTCCTTGTTTGGTGAACTTTATGGCATTCCCTGCTAGATTTAAGATAACTTGTCGCAATCTGAACGAATCTCCAATCAAATTATCGGGGAATGAAGAATCACATTGGTACGTCAAGTCCAATGATTTCTCGATAGCCTTCACTGCCAAAGTCTTTAAAGCTCCAAAGACCGTTCCTCGTAATGAGAAATCGATTTGTTCCACAGTCATTCGGTTGGCTTCGATTTTAGAAATATCCAAAATATCATCAATAATCGTTAATAAAGAGTTGGCCAAATTATGCACAATACTCAACATTTCTCTTTGGTACTGAGTCAACTCGGTGTCCAAAGATAACTGGGTCATCCCAATGATCCCGTTCAACGGCGTCCGGATTTCGTGGGACATATTGGCCAAAAATTCCGATTTAGCACTATTTGCCAATTCGGCAGCTTCTCTAGCAGCAGTATTTCTTTGGATCGATTCTCTCAAGTTCAACACCATCTGGTTGATCTTGGTTTTCAACGCGTCCATTTCCCCCGATGCTTCAACGGTAATGAATCGGGTGAAATCTCCATCGGTTGCAGCTGCTGTGATTTGAGCAAAAGCTCTCACTTGGGACGTTAAATTGGAAGCCATGGTGTTGACATTCGAGGTGATTTCCTTCCACAAGCCATCAACATCACTGACTTGCGCTTGGATACCCAATTTCCCGTTGATCCCAACATCTCTTGCAACTTTAGACACTTCGGAAGCAAATAATTGTAACGAATCCACCATTTTATTGATTGTGTTTTTCAACTGGAGGATTTCTCCCTGGGCATGAACATCGATTTTTTGGGATAAATCCCCATGTGCAACTGCTGTAGTGACAGTTGCAATTGACCTGACTTGATTGGTTAAATTGGTGGCCATTAGATTCACATTTTCGGTCACGGCTTTCCATGCACCTTCAACGTCCTGAACGTTAGCCTGGCCACCCAAAATCCCCAAGGTCCCGACTTCTCGGGATAATGTGGTGACTTCCAAGGCGAAATTTTGTAATCGATCCACCATTTGGTTGATGGTGAGTTTTAAATTTAAGATTTCTCCTTTACAATCAGCAGTGACTTTTTTGGACAAGTCACCCTTTGCGACTGCTGTGGTGACGTTAGCAATGTTTCTAACTTGCGTGGTCAAATTCAAAGCCATGGCATTGACATTATCAGTTAATTCTTTCCATATTCCTTCAACGTTGCCAATCAAGGCCTGGCCCCCCAAAATTCCCAAAACACCCACATCCCGGGCAACTTTCGATACTTCGAAGGCAAAGGTTCGCAATTGGTCCACCATAGAATTGATGGTCATTTGTAATTGAAGAATTTCTCCTTGAGCGTGAACATTGATCTTTCGAGATAAATCGCCCTGAGCAACCGCTCGAGTCACATCGGCGATTTCCCGAACCTGGTTCGTCAAGTTGAGGGCCATGATGTTCACGTTGTCGGTCAAAGAGCGCCAGATCCCCACCGATCCTTCATTTTTGGCTTGTCCTCCCAATTCTCCACTGGCAACTTCCGTGGCCACTTTGGTCACTTCACTGGCAAACGTTTGGAGCTGGTCCATCATGGTGTTGATGGTGATCTTGACTTTGAGGATTTCCGGGTCCGATTCCACGCTGTGGATCTCGACTTTTTTCGATAAATCTCCCATGGCCACCGATATAACCACGGTTCCAATCTCCGATAACGCCTTCTTGAACGCCTTGTTGGCGTACTTGGACGTTTCCAAATCGTCCTGGAGCTCGCTCGCACGCTGGTCCTGGGCCTTGATGTGGGCTAGAAGATCATTTCGAATCGTTTGATGGTGCTGCTGATAAAGTTCAGGATCCTCGAGAATTCGCAATAATTCAGCGGGATCCATTCCTTGGGTCCTCTGTTTTTTCGACGGTGGTGTAATTTTGGCGGTCAAACAACGGTATGTGTGCGTAATCTCGGTGTTTCTGGCGGTGAATGGTGGTCCAAATTGCCTTTGAAATTACTGCCTTGTTGAAGATAAAAATAGTTTACGCGAATTTCGACTTTTTGAGTTAGCGAGGCTGTGAGACAAAGAGGAAGGTTTAAGAGAGCGTGCTGTCGAGGACGTTGGTGGGTTTGGGTGTGTGTGGTCGTGGCTCGTGCCACAAGCCCCAAAGTCCTGGCCGTTTTGGTGCTGTGGAGTGTGTGGTTCAGGATTTTTGACATGGGTTTACGAATGCGCATGTAAGGGGAATTTCAATATGTGGAGGGCCAATCACGTTGTAAGAAAAGCTGCGAATACGGTTGTGGCTGTGGTGTATGGATGTGGTGTATGGGTGTTGTTGTGTCGTTGTTGTGTCGTTGTGTTGTTGCTGTGTCGTTGTGTTGCTGTGTTGCTGTTGTCAACGTAACAATGGTGCTTGAAAAATCATTGGTTGTTCTGGTAGATGCACGTGGTGTGTTGCATGTGCAATTTTTGTTAGTATTTACACGATCTGAGCGTTGTGAGACAAGCAGGCGATCATATTTGGTGAAATCATGGTTCAATGGGACCAATGGCAACTTCGATGGCAGCTTCAATGGCCACTTTGATGCCAAGTTCGATGGCGGACATTTTCGAGGTAAGTGTGCCTGGCTAGCTCAATCGGCTAGAGCGTTTGACTTTTAACAAGTTAAAGGTTATCAAAAGGCTGCGGGTTCGAGTCCCGCGTCGGGCTTCTGGTTATTTTTTTCATCGATGATATACTAAGACATGGGATGGGCCTTGTGCTAATCAGAGAGACAAGCAGGCAGTTGTATCCACTCATTTCTGGCGATTTCAATCTTAAATTAGATGGCGTGCATTTTCGTGGTAAGTTCGCCTGGCTAGCTCAATCGGCTAGAGCGTTTGACTTTTAAGTACAATTTAAAGGTTATCAAAAGGCTGCGGGTTCGAGTCCCGCGTCGGGCTTCTGTTTTTTTTTTCAAATATGCTATGCTATGGTTACCCTAAGAAATGATATGCTGCTAAATACAACTTCCAGTTATGTTCCAATCAGTATATAATAAGGAAGAGAAGCACGGTTTTCGTTTCATTCGCTTTTTGATGTTGTTGAACGTGCTCATTGTTTGGTTTGCAGCCAATCCTATTTTGAGTGCTCCAATCAATGGTGACTCCAACAGTACCTCAGAGGTTGTGGGGTTTGATGTCGTGGACCTCACCAAAGACTACCCTGATTTGGATGAACCGGTTAAAGAAATTCGTGTTGCTAATAGAGATAGCATAACAATCGGATATTTGAAAAGCAAAGCCCATGAGCATATAAGATACTTTGCACAAGACTCAGGAACGTATCTCGTTCCCAATTATCTCCGAAATCAGCCCGGAGATGTGTTTGAAGTGGAGGAATGGAGTTTCAACGACGCTCAAATCACCGGTCATGAAGTATCTACCATTCGACTTACACCAGAACTTGTTCAGAATACCAAACAAGGAACTGGGTCTGTGGGAACCAGCGTCAGTGTCCAGGTTTCAGCCAAAACCAAGTTCAATAGGCAGCATTCCTTGGGGTTTTCTCCCAAATTCTCCATCTCAGTGCCAGGAATAGTCACGGGCCTAACTCTTGGGTTCAGTGTGCTGACTGCTCATAAGGTTGCACGCTCGTACCAATACGCGGCTTCGTTGACGATTTCAGCCTCCTGTAAGGCCCAGGAGGGTCGTTCAGTATCGCAATTTTTGAATGTTGGCTATGACCAGCTTGAAAATATCCAAGTCAGAAAACTCGTATACAACAGCCAAAACGTCTGGGAAACGTTTGATTGGGAGCGGCGGTCGTCGTACGCAAACCCCTCTCCAAGCGTTGTTTGTATCTCTATTTAGGTCATATGTTGATATATTCGTATATACACATCTGGTAGAATTGAAATTAAATTATATTAAGTTGTATTGTCTAAGTATTTGGCAGTTGGGCATGGGGTATTTTTCGGCCCTCTTGAGCTTGTTCTTATCGGTGGTGAACCAACCTTGTGCTTCTTCGTATAATTCGTTTTTGACGAGTTGTTCTTTTGAACATTTGGATCTTTTGTCTTGGATGTACAAATTTTCGATTTTCGAGTCGAAATTCTTTAGCTGGTCGGGCTTATACTTCTTCTTGGCCATGAACTTCCCGTCCACGTAGAATGGGATCTTGAGATTGGGCGTGACTCGTTGAGTGCTCAATTTGGACGACTGTCTGAACGAATAATCGGGCACACTTGACTCGGAAAAGAACGTGGGGATGATGGAAATCATCACAAACAATATTATCGGAAGCAACTGCTTGAGGGTGCTGAGTATATCGGTGTTTTGTTGGCCATTTTGTTGTCTTTGCCGTTGTTGCTGTCTTTGGTTGGGATACGCATTGAAAGTTTGGCCAGGACCCCCGAACGAATGGAACGAGAACCCGTTGTTGCCAAACGAGAACGTCTGGGGGCCCGCTGAGCCTCGGTTGCCGTTGAAAAAAAAGTCAAAGATATCTTCAAATTCGCCCGTCTGAGCAAAGGCTCCATTGGCACCACCTCCGGTCCGGGCACTGTTGCTCGACATCGAGGGGTTGAACCGGGTGTCGGGATCGGCGCCGGTGCTGTCGAAGATCTGCTTCTTCTGCGGGTCGCTCAACACACTCCATGCTTTGTTAACGGTCTTGAAAGCTTCGTCTGCTCGAGGATGAGGATTCTTATCGGGATGCAATTTGATCGCCAATTTCCGGTACGATTTCTTGATTTCGCCGTCGTCAGACGTCTTAGAGACTCCAAGGATCTCGTAGAACTCGTTGTTTTTGTACGACAACACCTTCAACACGATGGTTTCTTGTTCTTTTGTGTGGGACATGGCTTACGGTGGTTTTTTTTTCTTGAGATCTTTTGTCAAAGGCCACGAATCTGAACGACACCCTCCGATCACACTGGCGTCACGTGCTGGGGTGTTAGGATCCTGGGAACACCGCCAGTACTGGTGTTGTGGTGCTGGTGTAGGGGTGGATCGGTGCTTGGGGCGGTTGTGGGCATTCTGGGCGGTGATTGTGGTGGGATTTCTGGTGCAAATTGCAAAATTCACGAATTGGGAAAGAAAAAACGGCTGGCGATGGGAAATTGACATAAAACGGCCAGGAAGACCGGAAAAATCCCGGAAAAATCACACCCCACTCCCAGAACCCACAGCAACCGTCCAGTCTGTCAGCAGAGCCCGCAAGGGTGTGGCAGTCCAAATACTCATGTGTTTGCCTGGCCATACATCAACTCTCGAAACGCGAAAAATAATTGTTTACCATGTCTCACCAAGCACCATTAACAGAGACGGGATTGGACAATATCCGGCCGGACACGCTAGGGCTGCCGGTGAAGATGACCAACAAGAGACCGGCACAGTCGCCGGTGACGCCATCTTCGGCCCACACGAGCAGCCGGCGCAAAATCGAGTACTCTAAGCATGCGACGTTCGATTCCCAGTTGTGGCTGATTGCGTACGAAGGGTGGGTTCTTGAGCAGGAAGTGGCGAGGAACCACGAGCTCCAGAGGTTCCGGGAGCTTGAGCTTGAGTTTGGGCTGGTTGAGAAAGAGTTGAGATGAGAAATGAGTCGAAATGAGTTGAGATGAGTCGAAATGAGAATGAAATGAGTCGAAATGAGAATGAAATGAGTCGAAATGAGCCAGAAATGAGCCAGAAATGAGTCGAAATGAGCCAGAGATGAGTCGAAATGAGCCAGAAATGAGTCGAAATGAGTCGAAATGAGAATGAAATGAGCCCCAGAAGGGTGAGTTTCAACTGTTTTGGGCTGATTTGAGGTATTTGAGGTCGAGTTAACTGTTTAGGTTGAGTCTGAAATCAGTTGAGTTCGAAATAAGTTGAGTTTGAAATAAGTTGAGTTTGAAACCAGTTCTTAAGTTGAGTTTGAGATAAGTTGAGTTTCAAATGAGTTGAGTTTCAAATAAGTGAGTTTGAGATAAGTTGAGCTTGTTAAAGTGAGTTTGAAATAAGTGAGTTTGAAATCAGTGAGTTTGAGATAAGTGAGTTTCAAATAAGTTGAGTTTCAAATAAGTTGTGCTTGAAATGGGCCTATTTAAACTATTCTTGTTGCTCAGATTGCCACAAAATTTGTATACGTGGAGATTGCATAGATTGCAAAGATTGCATAGATTGCATAGATTGCTAGAGAATTGAATGTATATTGCATGTTTCACCGGTTTGACACATTCACATGCGGTTATGATCTCGTGGACTTGAAGTACTCTCTTATTCTTGAATCAGCACTGTCGTAGTAACTTCCGTCACGATCGTTCTTCCAATCGTTGTGCTTTCGTTCCATTTCCATTCGGTCTTGCTCTCTGGACCCTCTTTCTTTCAAGTCTTGTGCCAACCAGTGCAATGCGATTGGATGGAACGATTGGCTGTAGGGCACGACGTAACTCAGCTCCAACTCCTGTAATTGGTCCACTTGTTGGAAAGAGATTTGATTCATGTTGATGTCGTGTTTGATGGATCCTTTGTTCAAATGAATGAGCCTATCACACCAATCTCGGTTGAGACCATCGTAGATGTGGGTGGCATAGATAACACACGCCTGGCGGTCTCTGACCTCCCGTTTCAAGAACTGGAGAAGATTGTCCCGAGCAACCACGTCCAAATCAACCGTCACTTCGTCCAACAAGAGCAATTTCCAGGGCTTCAAGAGCCCAATGACCAACTGGACCCGTCTTCGCTCGCCGTCACTGATCTTCGACATCAACCACTCCGAGTCGATGTCCAAGATCCGGATCAATTCGTCTCTTCGTTCGTGATAAGTGTCTCCTCCAATCGACGAAATCAACAACTTCACGGGCATTTCTCGTTTGACAACGGGATTGGTGGCCCATTCAATGCCGAGATACGTGATGTAGTTGTTGATGTCGCTGTTGCGCTTCTCGTTCCGGTCAATGCTGAACTCAAACGGATCGAATCCCCCGAGTTTCAACTGGCCCTTTTTGATCAATGTTTTGCCGGCCAAAATCCTCAAAAGCGTCGACTTCCCGGCCCCGTTTGGCCCAATGATCAAGTTGGTAGTCCCCCAGTCGATACGAAGCGACACGTTCTCGATTCCGTAGCTCGTGGCCTGGGAAAATTTGTAGAAAAGATTGGTGGTTTCCACTGCTAATGTCATAGTTGAGCTGAAAACTTTTCGCATCTTTCGAGAGTGCTAAGTGTTGATTAATTATACACGTTGGGCAGCTAGAGAGCTGAGTTCTTGGTTGAGTTGGGCATTGGAACAAGCGCTGATGAGCGCTGGAAGGTCGTAGTCCACTGGGAACGAACGAATCACGAATTTGAAAAGCCCCAAATAATCAAATAGTAACCATTGCGAATCGATCTTGGTGATATCTTCACTGGAGGGATTGATTGATAACGAGGTTTCATCTTCGCCTGCAAGACTGTTGATTTTGGAGATGATCTTGGTGACGAAGCTTTCAAGATGGGTGGTCAATGCACTTTTGGCGTTTTCTGGGTCATTTTCATCGTTCGCTTCAACGAGGGTTTTCTTGTAGAACCCATTCAATAATCGGTTGACAGATTCGAATCCGCTGATGTTTTCGATGATGAGGTTACTGGAAGAGTCAAATAGTCTGGTAAGTAGGACTTCGAAGCTTAAGATCCGGCTTTCGACCAAGAACTCCAAGATCAAAAAGATCAATTGTGGTTGGTTGACCCAGATTCGGAACACACTATCCACCACGTAATTCTGTAATTGTTCGAATGTTGCAGGTGATCCCAAGTCGACTTCCGGGAACTTGAACTCTTCTGCGTTGCCCACGTAATCGAGTTCACTTAATTGGTTGCCACTGATCCATTTGAGTTTGCAAAGGTCTCGGGACAAAATCGATATTGTGGAGTATATGGACCGGTTCCCAATTGAGCAGTACGATTGGAACACCAAATTGATGATGAACTTCAGCTTATCGATGTCGTCGTTGGTTATATCGCTTTTCATTTGTTCGATGATATCGTAGAAGTCTTTGTTGGATTTCCGGTTGGCCAACAAAAACTTATAGAATTTGTCACATTCGTTGAAATAAGGAAGTTTTTCATTGTTGAAGATGAAAAACATTTGCAGTTGGGCAGACAGGTTGATTTTGATGGTTTCTTTGCGTTCAAATTGCAATTTAGCAATCAATTCTTTGATATCTGGATTGTTTCCAAAGAGTTCCGAATCGTAGTTGATGATGAATTTCGAGTCATTGGCTACAATTGACAAGTCCAAGTACTTGAAGAATTCATCCAACTCTTTGACTTCGTTGGTTTCGAGATCCAAAGATATGAAACTGTCTTTGATTTTCTTTTTGTTGGTCAATTTGAGCTCTTTGGAAATGAGATTCTTGATGAACGATTTCTTGGGATGGAACGTGTATGGGGCCAAGGCAATCGAGTCATCCACCCATTCATCCCATTTCCAGCTGAATTCAAAGTTGGATATTTGAATGGTCATCCAGTCCATGAATCTAATTTTGGTTTCAAAGTCCAAGCATTCCAAATTGTTGTAGAAGAATCTGATTGCTCGACCAAACACCGGGGCTATGGACTCAGGATTCTCTTTACAACAGGCTATGAGTACTGCGTAATAATATATGTCCAACTCAATGGATTTGGGAAGCTGGAAGATCATAGAAAGAATCGACTCCACAGCTATGTCTTCGATTTTCCAGGTCGACAATGCCGGGCTGTTCTCGCCGCTTTTGTTGTCGGAGTCAATCTGTTGAAGTTTATCAACAGACATGCCTGGAGGAGCAAAAAGGTCTCGGTTGAAATACAAGTCCAAAATCGATAATTGCGTGGATGTTTCATTTTTGTTGAAAGAAAGATTGGTGATCAAGTCACAGCAGATATCTTTGAATAAGATGCCTTCATATGAAGAGATGTCAGGAACAGTTTCGAAATCGGTGGTGTGAGCATAAAGTTCAAAAGCCAATCTGGGACTCGAATTCCATAACCAATCCACCGTTTCGGGTGTTGGGACGTACTTCTGGGCAAAAGTGTCGGCGGAAATGGAAAACTTGGGCAACTTATGCTTGATGAAGTCATTGGAGATGGTATTGGCCTTCAATGCTTCTTCGATTATCGGATCAATGAGCAGTCTATAATCGATGAAAAGACCCTTAACCAGCACATATTCGTGGGCCTTGAGCTGCTGCAAGCTGGGCAAAATCAAATCAACCAACCGGTGGTGAGTGTAAGGGACTTTTGCGTTGTTGAGCTTGGTGGTGAAGTTGGAGTAGAGTTCGATATCTTTGGATTGGATGGAGTAAGTTTGGGCCATTTCAATGAGCTCGTTGGCCACCACCACGTTTCTTTCGAAGTCGTTGCTCAACAAGTACGGGACACAGATCAACGTGTTGTAGAAAAGCTCGTTGGATAACAAGCGATTCTTGTTGGATAAGTCAATGGCCAACAGCAACAATTGTTTCAAGGTATCACCGAGGTTGGAGTCCTCGATGATGGGAGATAAGCAGCACAAGAACCGCATGATATTCTTGATCTTGTTCAAGTTATCGTCCACCAGGTCAACATTCAAATAACCCTGGACTTTGGTATGGAAATACTCAATCACGTACTTGGGCACAAGAAAGTTTTTGGCATTGCAAATGAGCACCAAAGCACTCAAAGGGCCGATTTTCTGGGGCTGCTCCACAACAATGGCCCCAAGAGTGCTCAACACCAGCAGTCTCAAGGCATCGAGCTTCTCAAACTCCACGACAATCGGATTGGAAATGTAAGACATATCATCGACCTGCGTGACAAGATTGCTTGTTTCGCCGATTCTTCGCAAATCCTTGCACACGTTGGCCACCAACTCGTTGACTGGATCCTCGCGGACCCGCTTGGCGTCTTCGTCGGCCCGCACGTACTCTTCGTGGTCGTCCTCCTCTCTAATTCTCTTGCCTTGTTGGTTCATGGTTGAAAAGTTTTTTCGCGAATTGGAATTTTTCAATCTTGGTGATGTACGTGTTGGATGGAGCATTAGGAACGGAGTTGGAGAAGCTTGTGACGATCAAGGGCACTGCGCTCTGGTCGGGCCGGATTCTCCACGATTCGCCCGAGCTTGTGGAGAAAGTTTACTGTGATTACATCGAAAATGGCAGTGATTTCATCATTTCTTCCACGTACCAGATCTCGTACTCGACCTTGAAGGAAAATGGGTTTGATGACGCTGGAATCAAGCAGTTGTGGGCCAAGTCGGTGGAAGTGTGCGAGGCCGCCATTGCGAAATGCGGCAAGCCCTGCAAAATCGCCGGCTCGATCGGTCCTTGGGGGTGTTATGTCAATGATGGTTCGGAGTATACTGGCAATTATCATGATGTGACAGTGGACAAATTAGCCACACACCATCGGCCGTTGGTGGACTTTATGGAACAGGCAGACGGGATTGACTATATTGGGTTCGAGACCGTGCCCAATCTCGTTGAATTAGAGGCGATTTTATCGATGGATATCCAGAAGAAGTACTTTATTAGTTTCTGTATGAACGATAACTTGAGTGTGGCAGCCATTTCCGAGGCTTTGAAGAAAGCCAATGGGAATTTGGTGGCTATTGGGTTCAATTGTATTGATTATCGGGACGTGACGTCGTATTTGAAGCAGTTTGATGTCGACATTCCCTTCATTATATATCCTAATTTGGGGTACGTGTACGGGACCGAGAAAGATTTGGGTGATTGGGAGGCCAAGATTAAGGAGTGGATGCAGTACAATGTTTTTGGTATTGGAGGATGCTGCAGTACAGGCCCTGAAGAGATTAAGGTGATTCGAAACTTGGTCGACCTGACATAAATATAAGATTATATAAGATTATATAAGATTATATAAGATTATATAAGCAATACATCAGCTAACCATTACATAAGCAATACATTACATAAGCAATACATTACATCAGCTAACGAACAATATGTTACATAAGCTTAAAGAGTCCTGTGTGCAACCTGAGGTCATTATTCAAGAAATGTCTCAGACAATTAGTCTCAATTCACAACCAGCAAACCAAATAATTCGGCTCGGAAGGTGCGGAACCGATGCAAAAAACCCTCGGAATATACGACAAGTTCCGAACAAGTATTTCGGGCCCCACCAGTACCCGTTTTTACCCGAACGTTTCACTAGCCACAATTATTTCATTTATTCATATACAATTAAGCATTATTAATTAATAAGTTAAGCCTCTCAAAGCTCTAGGTTCAACGCTCTAGGTTCAACGCCCAAAGCTCTAGGTTCAACGCTCCAGGTTCAACGCCCGAGGCTCTGCCGTTTTTGGAGCCAGGACTTGAACTGAAAAACAACCATGATCCACGACATCAACAAAAACACCAACCCAATGCAAACATTGAGAGTAAACATGGCACCATAACCACGATATTCCAACGCCAAAATCACGGGGTCACAGCTCTCCATAAAGATCAAACCTCCAGCCAACAACGCAAAGCTCGTGACAAGCTCAGTTATAGGATTGATGGGTTTGGTCAACACCAAAGGCTTGGGAAGCAACATGCAAAGAATGTAGGTGAGGAACCGGAAAAACGAGCCATAGGCCAAGAGATTCCCCCATTGACTATGGATGGTTGTGGAGAGCTCGGAGGCCTGTTGATGTTGAGACATCAAGATTCCGGTCCAGAAAATGCACATGATGGGAAACGGATTGGGCGAAAAGCCGGGGCTTGATTTCAACACCGACTTATTATCACCACTGGAGTAGGAAAACCTCCAGGAATTGAGCTTGGCCTCGGTAAGCAAGCCACAGATGCCACATCCAAGAAAGATAAATGCGATAGAAACATGTTCCAAATCTTTGGCACTCCATTCACCGCCGGGATTGGCCAAATGTTCCAAGAAAACGTTGGTGGACCCGTAGAAAAAGATCAAAAACGACTCGAGCCCTTCCATGGTGACGAGCCCCACCGGCTGGACACGGGCCCACCAGTTTTGCGGCTCCGACCGGTAAATGAACTTGTAGTTCCAGGCAAAGCCTTTGTTCAGCCATGCGCCACAGTACCGGGCCAACGTGACGATTCCCAACAGGAAAAACACGCCTCCCTTGATGAAATGGGCCAAGAGATTGAACACGCCGTTTCCCTGGCCGAAAACCCCCAAAACCGCCACGGCCGTGGGTAAATACACCAAAAAATAGAGAAAATTGAACCAATTCAACACGTCAAACACCACACAACTCACGCGGCCAAGACGCGTGACGAGCCACGAGTCCGAAAGCCATGCCAAGGTGTAGGAGGCGGGCAATTTGCTCAAGTGCAAGTTCAAGTTGTTGAGCAGGGCGTCTTCCTCGCACGAGCCACCGCGGCGCGGCGACAGCACCGTGCGCGCGTCGTCGCGGAGCTCGAACGACGCGGGCGAGCCGTGGGCCAAATCGGGCGACGCGTTGCGGGACAAGTCGTACAACGTGATGGCCGGCAGCAGCAACTCGTCGTCGGACTCGGCGGGGCCGTGGCCGTGCACGTGCGCGTACCGCAGCAGCAGCAGCAGGCGGCAGTAGGCCATTTTGACCACCGCCGCAAGCACCTGGAGCGCGACCGTCACCGCGTACACCGCGGTCATGGGCCCCAACACGTTGCGGGGATACAAGTCCGGCACGCTGCGCATAAACACCGCGAGGCTCGCGGCGCCCACCACGACGGCCGCGCAGTGCGCCACGAGGCCCGCCACGTACAACCGGCTCTGGCGGTCCACGTTATTGACCGCCATCAAAAGCGGATTCACCACCACAAAGCTCCCGCCAAGCGTCGCCACGTACGTCCCGAGCGCCGCCTTATTGCCGGCGGGATGGTTCCAGAAGTTCGTGGCGTTGTAGCGCTGCCAGAACTCCAACTCGGCGGGCGCGAGGTCCGTTTGAAGAATGGGGACTCCGTGCATGTGATGCATTATATGGGGCACGGGCTGGAGCGATGGGGCGGGCGTGTCCGCCGTTTGTTCGTGTGGGGCGGGTTCGCCCGCCATTGGTTCGTGTGCTGCCACCAAGCGGGCCACACAGGCCATGAATATTAACACTCTCATTTTGAAGGAGGATTTTTTTCACGGGATTTGGCGGTATTTATAGGCTCGTGCCATTTCCGAGGGGATGACCGGCTTTAACCATTTAAGGGCGCCAGCGTGCGCGCACCGCACTAGCCACAAGTTCCGGCCAAACGCCGAGGCCGCTGGCTTTCTCCCACGCCGGAGGTCTCAACGTGACACAAACAGGAACACACAAGCGACTGTCACGTTGAGACCTCCGGTCGTTCGCTGCTGCAGGAGCTGTTGCACGAGCTGTAGAGCGGTTCTTACGGGTGAAGCGGTAGACCGCTTACGTCAGCGCTGCTTACGTGAGAAATGAGACAATTAGGCCTATTTGGGAAATGAGATGACTTGATAGAACAGGGATAGAGGCTTATGTAAGCGAGCCTTATGTAAGCGAGACATGAAACAGAAGCACTTGCCTTATGTAAGCTTGCCTTATGTAAGCTGTACATTACCATAAGCTACATAAGACAGAAGCACAAGCCAAAGCAAAGAATAAGACACAAGCCCTTACTTAAGCAAAGCAAGCACAAAGCCAGCATACATAAGCCTTACATAAGCACAAGCTCTTCAGCAAAAGCTCTTTATAAGCCGTAAGCCCTTACTTAAGCATAAAGCATAAGCTCTAACATATGCTCTTACAGCGTAAAGCATAGCACTTGCATAAGCTCTTACGTAAGCACAACGCCAAAGAAAAGCACAAAGCTAAGCTCCAACAAGCATAAGCTCTTACATTAGCCATACATAAGCAATAAGCTCTTACATAAGCCATCCATTTAGCACATAAGCAATAACCAATAAGCATAAGCCTTACATAAGCCATAAGCCATACTTAAGCAATAAGCTCATAAGCTCTTACATAAGCCATATATAAGCACATGAGCCATACATAAGCTCTAAAATAAGCCATAAGCCCTTCATAAGCCATAAGCACTTCATAAGCCATAAGCACAAGCTGTTACATAAGCTCTAACGTAAGCCATGCATTTAGCACATAAGCAATAAGCCATAAGCCTTACATAAGCCATAAGCCTTACATAAGCCATAAGCACAGGAATTGGCAATTCTTCCCAATCTCCTGGACAATATAATCAAGTTTCCGTTGTGCAATTGCTTAAAGACAATCCAGAAAAGACGAATATCCAGAGAGCTGAATTATACTGACAAATGATATCTTACATAAGCAGCACAAGCCTTACAGCCAAACACAAGCCTTACAGCCAAACACAAGCCTTACATAAGCCATAAGCACAAAGCATAAGCACAAAGCATAAGCACAGCATACATAAGCCTTACATCAGCACAAAGCATAAACATAAAGACATAGCTCTTGCATTAGCTGTTAAATAAGCAATAAGCTTACATTAGCTCTCACATAAGCAATAAGTCTTCAGCATAAGCTCTCAATAAGCACAAGCTCTTACCTAAGCACAAAGCAGCATAGCTCTTACATAAACTCTAACATGAGCAATAAGCTCTTCATAAGCCATAAGCTCTTAAATAACCAATAAGTTCTTACATAAGCAATAAGTTCTTCAGCACAAAGCACAAAGCATAAGGCATCATAGTTCTTAAATAAGCCATAAGCACAAGCTCTTACATAAGCTCTTAAATAAGCAATAAGTCTTCAGCAAAGCTCTTCATAAGCCATAAGCTCTAACTTAAGCACAAAGCACAGCAATCATAAGCTCTAAATAAGCCATAAGCCCTTCCATAAGCCCTTCCATAAGCACACAAGCCAAGCCTTAAGCTCACAACCTCACAATGCATTCTTGCGGGTCAAGTAATCGAACCTCGAGTACGTGTACCCGATGAACGGCAAGTCCTCTTTGATGTTCTTGACTGCCAGCTTGGTCTGGTCCATGGCGGAGGTCAAAGCCGGGTTTTCGGGCACGTTTTCCAACTCGTCGGTCGGGAAAAACCGAGTGTCTGTGATGGAGCGAAGCTTGGGAATAAACGGCGCATCGACCTTCCGAATCAGGTCCCAGTCCACGCCGCGGAAGAACGGGTGCTGCTTGATCTCGTCGGCGCCGCCGTACCTGCCCAATCTGTTCTCGCTATTGGTCAAAAGCTTGCGAATAAGATCCTCGGATTCGGGCGACAAATGAATATCCTCGGGGATCTGAAGGCTCTCCTGCCAGTTGAGGATCTTTCGGTAGGTCTCGTGCGGAGTTTCCGAGCAGAACGGCGGCCAGCCAATGAGACATTCAAACATAATGGCTCCCAACGACCACCAATCGCATTCCTGGCCATAACCCTCGTGAATAAAGATCTCGGGCGCAATGTAGTCGGGCGTTCCGACGGTGGAATACGCCATGAGCCGCCGGCTCTTGCGCCACGTCTGCATCTGCTGCCGGTTGGACATGGTCAAGTTGATGGCATCGACCATCATGGAATTGCGGGCGGCGCCGCCTCCGCCTCCGCCTCCGCCGTTTTTGACGGTGTTATTGCCGGAAAACGACGAGCTATTGGCTGCCGGGTCCTTCTCCAAGAGCTTCTTGTAGTAGTTGGAGTCGTGGGTCTTGTGGAACCCCGTCGACAAGCCGAAATCGCTCAATTTAATGTGGCCTCGAATGTCTATCAAAATGTTATCGGGCTTGATATCGCGATGAATAAACCCCAACTTATGGATGGCCTCGATCGCCAACACACACTCGGCCATGTAGAAGCGCGTGATGTCCTCGGTGAAGATCTGCCATCGGATCAACATCGTCATCAAATCGCCGCCCGGTAAAAACTCCATAATGAGATAAAGGTACTGCGAGTCCTGGAACGAGTAGTACAACGACACCACCCACGGCGAGTCGCTGCCGGCCAACACGTCCCGCTCGGCCTTGACGTGGGCCAACTGGTCTTTCTTGTACATTTCGCTCTTCAAAAGCGTTTTCATGGCGTAGATTTTGCCGGTGTCCTGTTTCTGCACCAACCGAACCTCGCCAAACGCCCCCTTGCCAATCACCTTGACGGTCGTGAAGTCCTCGAGCGACAACTTGGTGCGCCGGAGCCGCAAGAACTGGCTTTCTTTGCGCCCCAAGTTCGCCAACTGCCGGTTTTTGCGCTCTTCACTCAGCCCTCCTTCGCTCTGGAGCTTGTGCTCGAGGTCGAGGCGCCGCTGGTTGCGCTCGATCGCGTGCGAGATCGCCATCTGGTAGTAGTTTTCGAGCTTGAGTTTGATGGCGGACGATTTGTCCTGGGTGATTTTGCTGAGCAAGTTGGGCTGCCGTACCGGTTCTGGAGCCGGCTCTTGTGCCGAGGCGTGAGCCGAGGCTCGAACTTGAGCTTGAACTTGTGCCTGTGCCTGAGCTTGTGCCTGAATTTGAGCTTGTTGTTGAAATTGAGCCTGTTGAATTTGAGCTTGTTGTTGCTGTTGTTGCTGAAAATGTTGAAGTTGTTCCTGACGCTGCACGTGCTCTCTGGCCTCTCTGGCCTCTCTAACCTCCCTTAGCTCCCTCGGCTCTCTCGGCTCCATGAAAGCCTGGTACTGCTGCGCAAACTGCTGGTGGATCACCTCCTCGTTGTAGGGCACGTGCGATCCGTACGGGCCCGGGTTTGAGGCGTACGTCCCGTAATGGACCGGCGACCCGTACAGCGGCGCCAGGACGGGCGACGGAGTGCTGGCCGGAAACGGAGCATGGGCCGCCGAATGGGCCGCCGCATGGGCCGCCGGGTTTAGCACCAGGTTGCCGGAGTTCTGGCTGATGTCGCTCAAGTTGCTGTTGCTGCCGTTGTGGAGCTGCGTGAACGCCTGCGCTGGCGGCCGGAAAACAAGCAGGTTTCGCAGATCAATCGACCCGTTGGTGAACTCGTGGAACCGCTGGGACGACGCAAACGTGGGCGATGTTTGGGGCGGCGCGTCGTCCGTTTCCATGTAGCTGGCGTCGGCTGCGCCCGCCTCCGCTCCCGCGCCCGCTCCGCCTTGCACTTCGAGTTCCTGTTGCGCCAGCATTTGTGCTTGTGCCAATTGCTGGTGTAAGCTGTCCATGTTGTGAATGCTCGCGAACAAAAATATCGCGACCATTAAATAGGGGCACGTGAGGTTCACGTGAAAGTCACGTGACCACAAAATTCCCAAGCAACACATTCCAACAACTGCCAGCAACTGCCAGCAACTCAATACAACAGCACAGTTAAGGGATAGGCGTGGAACAAGTGTGGAAACAGAGGAACAGCAGGAACAGCAGGAACGAGCACGTGAAAAGCATGTGCTGTAACATGCTCAACAGCAATTGCATTCACAATTCAATTCACAATTCAATTCACATTCACAAGCGACAGCAACACGACGTTAAGTAGGCCAATCAGAGACGTTCAAAATCTTACAAGCAGGAAGCACCAAAAGCGGAGAGACCAAAAGCAGAGAGACCAAAAGCAGAGAGACTAAACACGTGCACATTAGCACGTGCTCATACTCAAACCAATTCACAGCAATTCACAAGCTAGAAGCTAGAAGCAGCAACACTCCTAACGTCGTGTTGACCAAACAGATCGTTCAAACATCTTACGAGCAGGAAGTAACTATAGAGAACGTGATTAGCACGTGCTACTCAAACAGGCAATTCAACAGCAGTTAGCCAATCAGATATATAAAATAACCAACGGACAAGAACGTGATTAGCACGTGCTACTCAAACAGGCAATTCACAATCAATGCAATCAATGGCTCTAGCAATAGCCAATCAGATATAGAATAACCAACGATAGAGAAGGTGATTGGCACGTGCTGTTTCTTATTTTGACAGGCAATCAATGAGCTCAAGCTAGCAACAGAGCCAATCAGATCGTTCAAAATCTTACAAACAAGCACCAAACAAGAACGTGATTAGCACGTGCTACACATTTTCACAGGCATTCAAGGCAATTCACAGGCAATTCAATCAAGTAGAAGCAACAGAGCCAATCAGACATCTAACCTAAAGCACGTGATTAGCACACTCATACTCAAATTCAGGCAATTAATGCAATCAATGGCTCAATGGTTCAAGCAACAGTCAGACATCTCACATCTAATCTAAAGCACGTGCTTAGCACACTCATACTCATTTTCACAGGCCAACAGCAGAGCCAATCAGACATCTAAACCACTCAAGCAGTGCTAATCACGTGCTGCTACTCAAATTCACAGGCAATCAATGGCTCAATGGTTCAAGCAACAGCCAATCAGACATCTCTAAAGAAAGCATGTGCAATCAGATAAGGGTGAACGTGACATATGGCACGTGCCTTTCACGTGCTAGTACTACTTCCCCATTCACAGCAATTCACAATTCACCAATGAACACCGTCCAGCTCAGAAGCGACAGCAAGTACCACACCACGTTAAGTAACGTAAGCCAATCAGACATCTGCTCGCCAGAATATCTGAAGATTATCTTTCTTTTCCATGGATTTCCAGATGATAATTCCAGTTTCAACGAAATGATTCCCCGGCTTTTAGACGGGTTTCGTCCCGAGAAAGTGATGATTTTGGCCCCGTTGTTGCGAGGATACGAACCCAGCAGCCAGCACAGCTCGTATTTCGCCTACAAAGCCTCGGATCTTGCCAAAGATATCTTCCATTTCATCACCGAGAACCTCAATTACGACGCTAGCACCACCAAAATCCACTTGGTGGGCCACGATTGGGGCGCAATTGCGTGCCTTAAGGCCGCCAGCACGTACCCGGAACTCATCGACTCGGTTGCGGCGTTGGCCATTCCGGATTTGGCGTGTTTGCACGTGTGGGACTTGTTGAAAGTTCCGGAACAGTTTTACATGTCCAGCTACTTTTTGACGATGCAATTCCGGGGGTTGTACGGCCGGCTTGCGGAGCAGCACAGTGAAAACAGCTACTTGAACCGGCTCTGGGAGTCGTGGTCGCCGGGATGGAACTATTCCAACCAAGACATCGAACACGTGAGAAAAACCCTTCAACAGGCCAATACTCTTGACCATGTGACTGCGTACTACCGATGTGTGGTCAATCCGCTCTTCCACTTCAGCACGTGGTGGCACGTCGACTTTTCCAAGGTCCCTACCTTGTTTTTGGGGGGAAGAAATGATGGTTGTATGTCTTACAAGCTCTACGAGATCCAGCAACAGAAAACATCGGCAAATCCCCATGTGGATGTCCAAATCCTCCGCAACTTGGGCCATTTCTTACACAGAGAGGACCCGGCCAAGGTTGCCGAGTATGTGGTCGATTGGATCGTGGTTCATAGTTAAATATGTCCAATAGTCCTCTCAATTGAATTTGCGAAGTTTAGCATTTCTCTGATAACGATGATGAGAAAGAAAAGGGCCAGCAAAAAGTGCCTCAGCTGTCGAAAGCTCAAGATCATGTGCGATTTGGCACGGCCCGCGTGTGAATACTGTGCGGCCACCGCCAGAGCCTGTGTTTACGACGATGGGCTTGGTCAACAACGTGATTTTCAGAGTGCTTCTCACGAACATCCAGAGGCCCTGATTCGGCCGGTTTTGGAGCCTTTTGTGGGGCCAGAAGCTCGGTTAGGCGGGGGGAATGGGCCGTGCACCACGCGTGGAAGCCTGCTGGTGGAGCTGGGCCGGAGTTTGGCCACGGAAGACCGAAATAACGGAGATTCTGTGCTTCTGTCGCACGACGTTTGGATGCTACAACACCCGGTTCTGTCACGAGACTCCGGACCCAACACGGGGCTGCACGGGCTAGTTTCGGCGTCGCTTGGCTCGTTGAACGCCATGGCCTCCCATTTGCAGGTGTCGGAGTTCGAATACTCGTTGTTGAAGTTCTTCAATGACTACTATCTTGAAAAGAGTCTTTTTTGCAATCAATTTGCCCAAAGTCTTCAAGTCCAGCTTCCCTACATGTGGCATCGATCTATCACCATCCGGGAGTGCATCTACAACATCTCTTGCATGTATTTGTACTGCTTGAACTCCTTCAAAGACGACATTGATGCGTTGATTGCTGTTCCTGATTCGAAACTCCTCGAATATCGGGCCATGATTTTCGACAACACCGGCTCATGGGACGCTCGAAACAACGAGCTCTACTGCCGGTGCTTTGAGTACTTCAGCCGCAGTCTCAAAACCACGCAGCTCCAGGTCCAATTATGGTCTGAACTCTCGTCCCAATTGACCACGACTGACGATGCGGCTGACTCCATTCTTTCGGGAGTGTTATTATACCTATTTATGGTGGTGCAGCCGTTCCAAGCCTTGCCAGTACACAGCCACGATGGCAGTCCAGACATTCTCACCATTTGCAGAGGCATGAGCCGTTACATGGGCCCGAAATTCGGGCTTGTACACGGCACGGAATTTGAGGATTTATTGGTGTTCTGTAATCCAGTGATTCAAGGCAATGACGGGGCGTTTCCGCGATTCCCGTTGACGTCGATGCTTCTAGAGGACTTGCAGACCTTGGAACACTCCAACGAAGTGTCACAACACGAGTATTTGGTGTATTTAAAAGAGCTTGAAAGTCTCGACCAATGTTTCACGGCTGCAATACATTGGAGGACCTGGAGCACGATTTTTCGATGGTTGTTCTTGGTTTCCGAGCAAACCTACGACTACATGGAAGCGCAAAACTACTTCGCCACCAGACTCTTGTTTTATTACTGTTGTTTGTTCTATTTTGCTGGTCTAAAATGCTTACAAGATAAACTTGAGTTCAATGCATTTTTGACGTTTGCTGAGGACTATAGACGGTACAATTACACGAATTTCGGGCGCTGGCGTCACGTGGCCGACGAGCATGCGTACGTGCTCATGACGAGGCTCAATTACACCTTTTCGTTGGACCAATTCGACCATCTTTTGACGTTTCTTCCCTCTAGGGTTCTTGCCGGCGTGCGCGAACCAAGTATATTGGATACTCGGAATCCCAAAACGAAATTCCACTAGTGGAGGCAGGGAGGGGGATTCCGTAATTTGGGGGATCCCGTAATTTGGGGGATCCCGTACGGGGGATATACGGGGGATTCGTACGGGGGATTCCGCGAGCTCCTCCACGCGCACGGAATAGGAAGCGGCGTGTGCGAACCATGATAGATAAATGTGATTTCGAATATCACCAACATTATTGGACAAATGTTTATAGCCGCAGCTCTTAAAAACACCAATTTGCGGCTTGGAGTCGCCACGTTCACATCATTGTTAACAGCAGCCCATTTACAGAAGTCTCATATTCAACTAGATGTCAAAAACCCCGGCGAAAAAACCGTTTTCAAAACCGTTGAGAAAACCGTTGAACCACCTTTCATTCTGCAACAAGAATTGGCCACCCATTCGTCTTTGGAAAAGGGTGTGTGGGTTGCCATAAACAACCAGGTGTTCGATTTGACGGACTTTATCCACATGCATCCCGGAGGGGCTCCAATAATCATGAAAAACGCCGGAAAAGATGCTTCGGCTTTATTCAACCGGCTTCATCCCATCAATGTGATGGACTCCTACAAGGACCGGGTCCGGTACGTGGGCGAGACGGATGCCAGCAGTGCCGACGCAGGTTTGCAAGAGAATCAACGGCAGATTCAGGACTTCAGGGCCCGAATGCCGAGTCTCAGCCAATTTTACAATCTCAACGATTTTGAAGCCATTGCTCGACATATCTTACCGCCCGACGGCTGGGCGTACTACTCGGGAGGTGCAGACGACGAAGTCACGTTGCGAGAAAACCACTACGCCTTCCACAAGTACTTTTTTTTGCCCAAAGTGCTCGTGGACGTTCGAAACGTGGACATCTCCACCACGATGTTGGGAGTCGCCACAGACGCCCCTTTCTACTGTTCTGCGGCCGCAATGGCGCAGATCGGCCATCCCGATGGAGAGTTGGGCATTTCCCGGGGTTGTGGGCAAGAAAACGTCGTGCAAATGATCAGTTCCAATGCTTCGTATCCGTTGGACGACATTTTAGACACCCAAATCCCCGGACAAACGCACTGGTTCCAGTTGTACGTGAAGCCCGACCGCTCCCACGCGTTCGAGACCATCAAGAAGTGCGAGCAACGGGGCGTCAAGGGCATTTTTGTCACTGTTGATACTCCGATTTTGGGCCGCAGAGAAAAGGACTTCAAGTTCCGATACGGCGACGATGGCCCCGACGACGACGACCCGATCTTGAGCTACAACGACCCGGGAATCACCTGGAACGACATCGACGCCTTCAAGAAGGCCACAAACATCCCCATTGCCATCAAAGGAGTTCAAAGAGTGCAGGACGTTCTTTTGGCAGTGGAACACGGGGCCGACGCCGTGGTGTTGTCGAACCACGGAGGACGGCAGTTGGAGTTCTCCAAAGCGCCCGTCGACGTGTTGGCCGAAGTGATGCCGATTCTTCGGGAAAAAAAATTGGACAAAAAGGTGGAAATTTATATTGACGGAGGAATCAAACGAGGCACGGATGTGGTCAAAGCCCTTTGTTTGGGGGCCAAGGGCGTGGGGCTTGGCCGGCCGTTCTTGTACGCCAACACGTGCTACGGCGAAAAGGGCGTCAAAAAGGCCATCCAGCTCCTCAAGCTCGAGGTGATTTCAACAATGAAACTTTTGGGAGCAACGAGCATTAAGGACTTGAATCCGGAGTTTCTCGACATGAAGGGAGTCATTGGGCGCAAGTTCCACGACGACTACCTCTTCAATTCGAACTACGAGGCGTTGGCCAGCCCCGAATTCAAATCAAATTGAAGTATATTTGTATGTACAAAAAAATTATTTTTCGGATTTATCCTTCATGGAATTTCGAACCATTTTGGCCCAAGCTTTGACTTGCTTATCATAGGCGTGGGTATTCACGTCTCGAAGGAACGCCACGGTATCCAGCGCAAGCAAATCCCAGGGCGATTTGCGGAGATTATCATCTTTGATCAAACAAAGATTGATGAAATCGCATAAATCCGAATCGTAATTGGTGGAGGTGAATGGGTTGATTTGATTGGATAACGTGGGAGGCTCCTCATTGACAATGCGCTGGAGCAAGTCCAAGATTCCCTCCGGCACTGGGTTCATTTCCCCGTCACCAACACCTCTATCTTTTTTGGAGTCGTTATTTTTATCGTCATCGTTATTGTAGTTGTTGTTAATGTCATTATCATTATCGTTATTTTTGTTATCGTGCCAAATGGGTCTGCCGGTCGCCAACTCGATCAACATGAGCCCCATCGACCAAACATCGCTTTTGATTCCATATTCTAATCCTTGGATTCTCTCGGGGGACATATATGTTGAAGTTCCAACAAAGGTATCGGCTTTGGCCAATGAGTTGGTGAGTTCTCGGGACACCCCGAAATCACATAGTTTGAACTGGCCTCGGTGGGTCATCAACACGTTGGATGGTTTGATGTCTCGGTGGATGATCTTGTGCTCTTCGTATAGATATACCAACCCTTTGAGAATCGAATACGACAATTTTTTCAACACCACCACCGGGAATTGCCGGGGCGTGAGGAGCCGGAGGATCTTGTCCAACGACCCGCAGTTGCAGTACTCCATGCAAATGACAATGGTGTTATTGTTGTTGATAAAAGCCCCGAAAAATTCAATGATATACGGACTGTGACACTCGTGAAGAATCTTGAGCTCTCTGATGATCTGGTTCTGGATGATGAGCTTCAGCTCGATGGGGATGATCTTCTTGGCCATGATTTTCTGCGTGGGCATGTGCAAGATCTTCGAAACGGTGCCGGAATTGCCCGACCCCAAATCTTTCAACGTGGCAAGATCTCGGTTATTGAACTTGATCGACGACGTTGTGGAGTACACGGGCGACGCGTCGTCCACCGCCGAAACCGTGCTGGGGAGATCGTCGTTCGAGCTGGTGCTTTTGGTGGGGGAAAGCGACGATATCACCGTTTGTCTCTTTCTCACAAACTTGGATTTATTGACGGGCTGATTGAGGTCCAATGTGGAGATTTGGTTGATGATATTGTCGGTGCTACTGACGGAGTCCGGATCAATGGTCCTGTGGCTCACATTCAACGAGCCCACGGAGCTCAAGCTGCTCCGATTACTGGGAGGATTGATGATTTTGTGATTCAAGCTCACGGGACTATGGACGCTCCCGGCCTGGAAATTGGACCCCAGCCCGAGATTCAAGCTCAAGTTCATGGTCCGCAAGTTGCTGCGCTTGGCCTTGAGCGAGTTCATCTCGAGATTGGGGATGCTGGAGTCGTCGGAATCGTGCAAATGGAGGTTTTTGAAGTTTTTGCGGGTCAAAGTTTTGGCTTTCAAGATTGGCTCGGCCGAATTCGCTGCTTCCAACGGGGGGATCGGCGGCAAGTCCTTTTCCTTGCTGTGGGCACAGCCGCTGCCGCCGACACTCGATGTTTCTGTGTTCATCATGTTGCTTGCCGAAAATTTTTTAAAGGGTTTCAGAAATCAATTGTCAAAATCAATTCGCGCGCCAAAAACGCGCGGTCCAGGATCGAATCGCGGCCAATCGTGGGCGTGTGTGATGATAAAATCAAGTTGAACTTTGAACTATTTGAACTGTTGAACTGTTGACTGTTGAACTTTGAACTATTTGAACTTTGAACTTTGAACTTTGAACTTTGAACTTTGAACTTTGAACTTTGAACTTTGAACTTTGAACTTTGAACTTTGAACTTTGAACTTTGAACTTTGAACTTTGAACTTTGAACTTTGAACTTTGAACTTTGAACTGTTGAACTATTTGAACTGTTTAACTGTTGAACTATTGAACTATTTGAACTATTGAACTATTTGAACTGTTGAACTATTTGAACTGTTTAACTGTTGAACTATTTAACTGTTGAACTATTTGAACTTTGAACTTTGAACTGTTGAACTTTGAACTGTTGAACTGTTGAACTTTGAACTATTTGAACTATTTGAACTGTTGAACTATTTGAACCATGTTGAACTGTTGAACTGTTGAACTATTTGAACTGTTGAACTATTTGAACTATTGGGTGTGATGATAAAATCGTGTTGAACTGTTGAACTATTGGTCAATGAAATCGTCGTCACACTACTAATTGGCGTTAATGATAAACTCGTCCACTACTAGCTTCTGGTTATAGAGTGACTGTACTACAAATGTTAACTATCAGTTCTTTAAGCTATTGAGTGAGAAATTAACTCTGGATTGACTTAATGAAATCCTACTCTTATACTTGACTGTTGCAACGGTTCTTGTTGGTCATTGATATTCTTATGTCCGATCCAACGTTTCTCTTGTGGATCCGATTTCGTCCTGTGGATCCGATTTGATCTGCTCTCGGTCCAATGCTCTTATATCAGTCTCTGCTCTTATATCTGTCTGCTCTTATATCGGTCTCCTTATATCGGCCTCCTTATATCGGTCTGCTCTTATATCGGCCTTAAGCGACCAACGTCACAAGAAGCTCTGCTCAATTCGGCTCTGGAAACTCTTCGGACTTAAGTTATCATCAAGGAGACCGATCTTTAGTTTCAAGATCAATATATTCACGTGCCGAAAAGCACGTGCAATCGTGCATTTACTGTTCTAACACAATCCTCAACAGTTTCATCCTGCTCTTATACCGGTCCATCTTAAGCGACCAATGTCTGATAAGAAGCTCTGTCTTATTCGGGCTTAGAATCATTCTCTTCGGCTTAGAATCATTCTCTTCGGCTTAGAATCATTCTCTTCGGCTTAGAATCATTCTCTTCGGCTTAGAATCATTCTCTTCCGACTCTAGTTTTCTATACACTCACGTGATATCCACGCGCTACGCACGTGCATCGTGCACTCAATAAAGAAGGGCCAGGATCGAACCCACGGCCTCAAACGTAATGTACATTTATGTTACATGCTAGGAAAGTTGATTTGGGGCTGCCTAGAGCCTTGGTTTTGCGCCAGCAGCAGGCCCAGCAGGCCCAGCAGCGGCTGTTGTTGCGGCAGCACGCGGTGCGGTTGCTGGGGCGGTTGTTGGTGCGGTTGCTGGGGCGGATTGGCGTACTGGTGGCCGTATTGATGGCCGTACTGAACCATCAAGTTCATTTGGTATTGATTCATAGGATTCATGGGAAAGTTGACGTTGTTGGACATCGACATCGGGAGCAGCTGCAGCTGCAGCATGGGGTTCTGGAGCATTGTTTGCGGCACATTGTGTTGCATGTTATTGAGGGACGTGGGTAATTGGTGATGATGGGACATTTGATTGACCAATGGCATCATGTTCATATGGGGCTGTTGGAGATTGGAGGAGGCCGATTGCGTTTGCAAAGGAATCTGCTGGAGCGGGATTCCTTGCCTAAACGGGAGCTCGTTGTACATTGGCAATTGTTGAACACCTGATGGGGTTTGAGGCCCGGGCTGGGTTGTTTGTTGGGTATGATTGTGATTATGGTGGTGCTGATGCGACACCATTTGGCTCTGGGGCACGGGGTTTTGCGGCTGGAGCGCCTGGGAGATCTGCTGCTGGATTTGGTTCTGATGAAACCCACTAAACATCCCGAAATCGTGCATCAAATTGGCTTCGTTCAAATTATTCATGGCGATTCCGTCGTTCGAAAACGATTTTTTCTTTTTGTTTCGGCAACTATGGCACACCTTGTGCTTGCCAATGTCGTCTTCGCTCAAGGGTTTGGCACAGCGGTTGCAGTTTCCGAGTTTTTCCAAGTTATTTCTTCGGATTTTGTCGTTTTCTCTGCATCTTTTACACACCTTGAAGTTGCGTTCCTTTTTCTGGCCGTCGTCGCCGCCGTCGTCGTCGAAGCTCGGCTCCGAGATGATCGACGTGTCGAGCGGGCCCGAGCAGTGCACGCATCTGCCCTGCTTGGCCCGGTTGGCCTTTCGAAATCGAAGATTCTGTCGACAGTTCAAACACAAAACAAACTTCTGGAGCTCAAGAGGAATGTCGCTTCCACATCTTCGACACACGCCAATCTTCTCTTTGGTTTTCTTCTGCCATCTGCGCGATCTCTGTCGTTGTAGCTCCCGACAATGTTGGCACAACTTGAAAATCTTGGGGTCCATCAATGGTTTCCCCCCAGAATTGGGTGCCTCGTTCTTTTTGGGCACGATCAACGGTTGTTGAAACGTCTTCTTGCACCGCGAGCACGTCAGGTTCAAGTACTGCACCTCCTCGTTGTTGATGATTTTGTTGGAGTCATTCAAATACTTCTGTTGAACGTGCAATGGAGGAATCGGCATTTCGAGTTTTCCCATTTGTTCTCCATTGAGGCTTTGGTTCATGTCGTTGTTGCTGAGATCGTTGAGCTGCGCCATGGGTTCGTTGCGCATCTGGGCCTCCATCATGGGGCCTTCGTCGATTTGCTCATGCTTTACTGGTAAAAAAACCTGGTCCATCGTTTTTTGATTGGGTGTTTCACAATGGAAGGAGGTTGTGCAACAAAGCGGGTTTGGGGGAAAGGGAGGAGGAGTGTTATTTATATAGGCGTTTGGGGGAAGGACTTGTGGGTTGGGGGATTTGCCAGTCAGGAATTTAACATATAGCAATATATATATATATGTATATTTTTTTAAAGATGATTCGAGTGTGAAGAAGATCTTTGCTATTTAAATTAAAATAAGTCATTTTTGACGAATTATTTTAAAAAAAAAAACGACCTCATTTATTTTTAAAATAATAAATAAAAAAAAAATCTCTTGTTCATTTGAAATAATAATAAAAAAAAAATCCCGGTTGAGTAATTAAAAAGTCACAGTCAATCATTTGGTCTTCCACACTGATCACCGCAGGCTTATGATTTATTAGCTGGAATCGCCTTAATTAGGGGTAATTTACAGGCAGTAAACGAGGCTGTATACTGGATTTTGACAGATTTTATCGGGGCACATAAGGCGATAATTTTCAATTATCATTTTCGCATTAGCCTAAGCATCTGAACTCTGTTATCATCGGAACGTTCTAGTTATGTGCCACTTTCGAAATCGTTGGGTTCCAGGCTAAAAACGACCATGTCTAAGAAAAATTTCCTATTACATATGTTCTGATGCATTCAACTTTAAAATGGCTATGGAGTGATGTCACTGATTGCGATTTCTGATCACAGGCCATTCGAGAAAAAAAAGGCTCTTTTTTCTAGTAAATAAAAATAAAAATAAAAATCAAATCAGCAAAAAAAAAGAAGCCAACTGCATGATTTTTTTTATTTGTTGGGGAAATTTTAAAACTGTTTCAGACTATTTAATCAACCACAACGTCTCTTGTTTTAGGTCAAATAAGCCCATTGGACCGAGTCCGGATATGGCACTCGATGGAGAATATCAGAGGGCTCGAACATTCGAGAGCTAGAATCCAATTTACGAACTCAGCTTGCCACATTTGTTTACAACCTCATGTGTCTAGTTTTACGTAATAAGTACGCCTCTGATTAAATAATAAAAAAAATAATTTTTCAGCACTCACGTAATGAACCTAAAAATCGGGGATAAAATGGGTCGACAAGCAAGGGCAGTGACGTGTAGATCATCAACAATAGCCCATTTGACAAAGACTCCCACAAGGGGACCTTGAATCCATGATTACTATATTTAGTAAAAAGCCAAAAAAAAAAAAAACAATGACAATAGCACGAATCGGAATTCCATCATGGACGTGTCTTGCTTTGCTTTGTTGAAACCAAAATGGTTATTGCTCTTGCCAAAAAAAGGACCTGCTTTTGTTTTAGCCAATTCTGCGGCTCGGGTGCCTGACTTGAATTAACTGCTCAGGCATGGCCCTAAACCAACACTATTGTTATTTTATAATGCGTTCGCCTAAAACTATCTGCACAGTTTCTATTTCCCGTGATTCTTCTCAGGGGCTGAGGGTTTTGATTCTGTACACATGATAAGCCCGCTGGAGCCCGAGTCCAATGAGCCCGAGTCCCATCACATGAACGCCTCGCTGCCATAATTTCGGGTGTTTTTTCAAATCAATGGTTCCATTGGCGTCTTGGAACAAATGGTTTCCTTGCATGTATATGCCCAAACCCAACGCCGTGGCCAGCTGGATTGCCGTGCAGGGCACGCAGTCGGGATCGGGCCCGCTCGCCGGCCCGCTCGCCGCCTCGTCCGCCAGCCATCCGCCAGACCCCCCAGTAAACACTCCCAAAATGTTACTCTCTACCATCGTTTGTTAGAACAGAAAAGATGCGAAATTTTGAAAAACTCGCACTCACAAATCAAATTCGTTCAAATGCTCAGAGGTTTTTGGAGAGCAAATGGCCAATGCCGAGGGTTTGGGCGGCCCAAAACGCCATACGGGCCCGTGGCCCGCCCCAGCGCCCGCCCAATCTCCTACAACTACGCCAACCCGTATCGGCCGCCCACTCCGTTGTACAAAAAAGTGCTTAAAACCGTGGCAGCGTTGTCAGGTTTAGCAGCTGTTACATACTATTTATACTGGCCCAAACACACGTTTCCGAGCTCTGTGGCCAAGCTTCTACGCAAGGGGCTCTGGGCAGAGAGCGACAGGGGCGAAGAGGACTTTGAGTTGGCGCTCAAACACTACATTGAAGCGCTACAGCGATGCGACGAATTAGAAATGGATAAATTGAGTGACGAGTACACGGGAATTCAGTTGAAAATCGGCGAGATGTACGAGCGATTGAACTTGGTGGACCAGGCCAACTTCGTGTACAACGAGATCGCCACGTTGTACCTCAAGGCATTGACCGACGACAAGGCAGAACTCGCCGAAAGTTTGCGGCATCATTACATTCAAAAAGATTTGCGGATCATCATCAAATTGGTGGAATTGAACAAACACAACATGAATCTTTGCCGGGGGATCTTGGTGACGCATTCGGCGATCCCGAGCTTGATTCTTGACTCGAAACTCGGCAAAAAATTGAGTGCTTTGAACGTGGACGATATCGAGACCTTTAAAGAGTCCGACAACCATCTGATCCAATTCTTGCCATTTCTCGACGAGTACATCAACGTGATGAATCTCTTGATCGCCATCAACATCTCGTTGGGAGATTACAACTATTCCATCAATTTGAACTTGAATTTGAACAAGTTGATGTTGTTGATCAGTTACGATTCAGATAAAGTGTTACTCAATCAATGTAACCTTGGCTCTTTGTTGTACCTTCAAAGCGAAGTATTCGAGCTCAGAATGGTCGAGATTCTCAAGGACAATCACATCGACTATAAGTTGTTGGGAATTAACGATTATAAGGATCATATCACCGGATTTGACCCAGTTGATATTTCCAAGTTCAATACTTTCTACACCAATTACATGAACTGTATCAATTTGTCAATCGATGCATATCAAAACGTGGGGAATATCGGCAAAAGCCTTACCAAGAACAAGTCTTTAGAACCTGAAAGTGAAGATTTGCACGAGCAAGAAATGTTGGTTCGAATCAACGAGTTGATTGCATTATCCACGTATTCATTAGGAGTCATCAATTTGCATCTAAAGGATTACCAGAAATCCGAAAGACTCCTTCGAGAATCACGAGTTCTTGCCCGGAAATGTGAATACAATGATTTACTCAATGAAATTGAAGGAGAATTGAAACGATTGTTCCAAGAAAAAAACAACAACCAAGTCAAAGATGCCGAAGAAGAGATAAATGCAAAATAATGTATTTGAGAAAGACAGGGAGTTCAGCTTCAGCCTAACTCTTTCTATACTCATGAAACCAATGATTAATATCAGCGACGCGTAACCTGACATCATTGTAATAATCCCAACTATCTTTTCTAGTCAAAGGCAATTCATTAAAGTCATCAATGCGGTAGTTCAATGGCAGATCAATATCTTTGTTGATCAAAAGATGTCTTTGGCCGTAGCCATAATTGATTTGATATTCATCACGTAAAGTCTCGGAATTACAAGCACCTTCGAGACTCAACAACCCATAATTGTAGGACCCATCCTCGTTGGTCACAAACCGATTGACGTTGGGCGAAGAAGGACAAATGTCATCTGACACCCAAAGATGAATATCCTTTTGGTAATTGTAATGCAAAAAATTCAATTTCGAAGTGAAACTTTCTTCCCCGTATTTCCGAATCAAAATGGACTTGGTCTTGTGGGGGATATAAATGGACGAACCTTCGAAATAAGTATGTCTAAGGGGCAAAATCTCCGATAATGCATGCCAATTAAAGTTTTTACAATGAACCAAAACATCATTATTATCTTCGTAGCTTTTCAACTCTTGCGGAGGCTTGAAACTGGTATGGCTCACGGCACTAATATCAATGTATAATCCCGAGTCTATGTCGATGAAACGGCCATCAATGAAGTTTCTTCCATTTCCCTGTCTTATATAACTGGGACTTATATCAAGAAGATATTTCCCATTGCCAAGCTTGGGATTTTCCACCACCAACGTGTTGTTGTAGTATCTGGACAAGTAATCGAGATGCCGGATGGATAACTGCACATCCACATCGGTATCCCAGGGCATATTGACTCCATTATAAGCCCAACCCAATAACGAGCCATAATTGACCCAACTGGGCACATCAATTGCTTCTAGAAACTCAAACCATGCCTTGATCATGTGCTGAATGATACTCTGACGCTCTCGAATGGGGATGTACCTTTTGAAGAACGGATATGCCAAATGATGAGAGTTCCCCTGCACAAGATCGGTATAAATCCAGGGATATTTGAAGTACCGATCGGCACTATCCACCATCTCATTCGCCGACTTCAACAAGTCCAAGCGCTTCAAGTCCTCCAGCGAAATGGAGCCCTTTGAACGGAGCTGATTCAACTGGAAAATCTCAAACTCCACGTCGAAATAAAAGTCATTTACATCGATATTTACGGTTTTATTGAGGCTTTTCTGCAGATACACCACCGCATCCGGCGTGTTTGGGTTCGGCACCGTGCCCTGCAAGAGCAGATCGATTTTCTCGTACCCGGACATGTCGATCGAAGTGTTTAGCAACTCACCATAGCGTTTTTTGCCCAAAACCGGAATCTTCACGTAGTTTTTTTCGGTAGCAAGGAAAATCTGATCGGGAATGGCCTTGGAGCAAAACAAACTGGCCATGCTCCGCAACACCTTGGTGTGATAGCTCTCCATCCAATAACTATCCACATTGCCATAATCCACAAGCGAATCGGGACACTGACAATCGCCCAAATCGAGCTTCAAGTAGGCCAAAAGCACGTCTGCCACCAGATTCTCCACATAGTCGTCCCAGTGGAAGTACACGCCATAGTCGTCGTAGTTATTGCTGTTCAAATAGTCCACCACGTAATTGTAAAGAAAGCTGGTGGTGAATTTGGGATTGAAAGCATTGTTCAAATGCATGTCCAAGGCGGTTTTTTGCAAGGCTTCTTGACACACAGGCACCAACAACAGCACGTGGACCGCGTATACCACACAAACGGCCACCAACACGCACGGGATCATGAGTTTGAGCCGTTTTCCGTAGTACTTGGGCAACATTTTGATAGCAAAGAAAAACCGATGCGCGCCACGACATATTTAAGTAAAAGCGGTATGGTGAGATATTATCTATACAGTACGACGATTAGGGGGGCACGAACCACCATTGTAAAGTCGTGTTGGAGAATAAACGCATCCCCATTGTTGAATGACCAAATTTAGCGGCGTATTTAAAGCTTGTTTGGATGTTTGAGAGCTTTTGCCGCACCATTAAAAAGGCTATGCTGGAGTAAATGAAGGAGGCAAGAATGTCGATTCGCCAGTGGTGATCGAGATAGACCGACGACCAGATCTGGCACCACAAGTACGTGACAAACACACCCTTGAGCCAGGCGTATTTGATGGTTTTCACCAAAAATAGCACCAGCAAGATCGACATCGACGAGTGCAACGACGGCAAGATGCCAAACTCGTTGGATTTGACGTGGAGGATAAAGAAGTTGAGGATGTAGTTGAATTTGTTCAAGTCGATTCGCGTGAGTCCTTCGCTGTAGCCCGGCGAATCGTAGTTGGGAAGCTTATTTTCCCCGTAGTATTGGATGTAGATTGGCGGCACGTTGGGGAACATCAAATGGGCCAAGCTGATGATGATGTTGTGGATTCCAAGCACCATCACAAACGTCTTGAGGACTTTGGGGGGCTGGAACAAATAAAAGTACCAAATGGACCCGGGAATAATTAGCACATGGCCAATCAAGTAAAACACTGTGGCAATGATATTTTTCACTTTATTGAGTGGTTCATCGAAATAACACACAATCTGAAGAACCATCCAGCTGCTCAACATAAGAATCAACGGGAGTTTATCCCACAACGATCCCGAAATGCTCAGGTCTTCGGCATCGGCATGTTTTTCCAAATCATGGCCACTCCCTCGAGGGTCATCTCGATAGAATCGATGGTACAACAACACCGTTCCCAAGCCCAAGCTCATGAGCGTTAGGATCGCCCCGAGGCTGTTGTCGAAAATATACTCGTCCATGCGCATGACTAGTCGCACGTTGATGCCCGGTTTATACTCGTTGGGAATCAAGGTGATGGTGTTGAATAATAATAACCATATCACCAACGTCATGGAATTTCGTACAATCACATACATATTTTGCCCTAGACTCCGGCCGTTCAACCAGCTCCGGTACACATGCACCATCACCGACTCCACAAACCCCACGCCCCATTGGAACCACTGGACTGGCGGGTGTATTCGTATCATCAAAAAACCCTCTTTTCTCTATGATGTGTTTCGATAACGTGATATTTGTTTTTATGAATTTTTTTGTTCGGTGGTTTGACGTTGACCACCTTCAAACAACACTCTATAACAACCCGATCAACGACAGGGTGATCAAACTGGTGATATGGGCCTTCACACAAATAAAAAATGTATATAAACCTTGGTGTTGTTGAAATTCCCTTCCCTTCCGCACAAGGCTATGTTTTGAAAAGGTTAAAATAGGAACCAAAAATGGACTCTCGTCAAGACGACTCGTAAAGTGTAGACCGGAAGTTTGCTCGAAACTGATGCTGGGCCAATACGTGCAAGAAATCGTCGACTTGAAAACCTACAATCTCAAAAAGGGTGAAAAGTTTGTTCCTTTGCTGTGGGTGCTGACTTTGGAAATTTTATTATTTGTTGCGAAATATGTTGCAGTATTTGTTGCTGGAGTTACTTGAATTGGCACCTATTTGCATGGACATTGGCCAAACTCAAGTGGTCAACGGGCTCTGCCACGTGATCTGCAACGATCGATCGTCCAAGCACTACGGGCTATCGCATATAAATATGTCGAAATACGTCTATATCAACACGTGTTACGGCCAGTGCCATAAACAGGTATTTGAAGAGGTGTTTATTCGGGAATTTGATGGCTTGTTGCGATACTTGGACGATTTCACCACCAGCACACGTGACATCGACATTGAAGGCGTGGTGATCGACGATATCTCGGTGTTCTACTGGCAATTCAAAGCACAAAATACGCTTCACCATTATCACGAGCTTATCGAAAAATTATATGCGCTCAAACTCCAATATCCATACAATTTTGTTGTGTTCAGCTGGAACATAAATTTCGATAATGGCTTCAATAACAAGCGGAAAACATCTCCATTATCATACATCCCCAGCAGTACAAGGTTCGACAAAGTGGTTTATATTTGCAATAAGGAAATATCTAATATAAATGCAGTATAAATGATTTCAAACAACTCTTACATAACAGTCAAATCACCAAACTTTTCTTTATAACCAGGAACATTCCATTTACCGTTCTTGATCATGTAATTGACCTTATCGTCCAAGTCAGGTCTGGCCTTGGCAACATCATCAACCGTCAATTGGTCAAAAGGTCTGGAGTTTTCAATGTCCTTCAAAGTGGCATTCAATTGGTTGATTTCGTCCATCACCGATTTCTCAGTCAATTTGGCATTTTCAACCGCCTTTTGTTCAAACATCTCGATGGTTTTTAACGTCTTGCTCACGTCGTACGTGACGGGCTTGAAAGCACCCACCTGTTTTTCGATTTCCTCCACCACTTTCTTGTTATTCAAAACACTTTTATAGTGACTGAAATCAACCGTGGTGGGCTGTTCACTCAAGCTCAAGTACTCCTTTTTGGCCTCGTCGTGTCTCTTTTTGAACGCAGTCAACGAACTGGACGTGGCTCCGGTCAATCCCAACTTGGAAATGATCGTGGCCCATTCGACTTTGGTACTAACAGCTTTGGCTACTCCTGACATTTGGTGTTTAAGTTGAAAAATTCGTTGGCCTCACGCATTAACAAGCCCGAGCGGCCGCGGCCAATCAGAATGCCGTCGTGCGCCGGCGTGGTTTTGGCCCGTTTTTCGTTTTTGAGTCGTGCGCGCGCCCCATTTGGTTTCTGTCAAAATGTCAGTAGTGGCTAAGTCCATGAAAGGGTTGTCCCAGTTCATAATTGACGTCCGAAACGCCAATGATTCGCACGAAGAGGCCCGCCGCATCAACGCCGAAATCAACAACATCCAGTCCAAGTTTTCCACGTCCAATTTGAGCAGTTATCAGCGTAAAAAGTACATCTACAAGCTCATCTACATTTCGCTCATTGGCTATGAAGAATTGATTGATTTCGGCATATCCCAGGCCGTCAAGATGCTTGGCGCCAGCAACGTCCAGGAAAAGGCCTTGGGGTACCTGTGTTTGGCGATTCTCTGCAATAACAATGGCAATTCGCTCGATTATTTGCACCAATTGTTCCGGTTGGTGTATCCTCAATTGGTTGAAGATTTACGGATTGACAACGAGGACATCAACAATTTGGCGTTGCAGTTCGTTGCCAACACCTTCAACCTACTGGACGCGTCTGCCATTGGGCTCGAGCCGCCGTTTTTGCTTCAGTATAACGAGATCTTGTCTCAGGTTTACTCTTTTGCTATTAGTCCTATGTCCAGCATTATCACCAAGAAAAAGTCTCTTATTTGCTTGAAGAACATGATTGGCTTGTATCCCGAGCTGCTAGTGTCGAACAACAACTGGATTCCTCGGCTTTTGTCCTTGATAGACTTCAATAATGATCTTTCCATCATTCTCAATGCTTTACCTTTGGTGAATCTTATTGTCAAATTGAACCCCCGAGTCATTCCGAGCTTGATCCCTTCCATCACCAATGACTTGTACCTGTTGGTGATCGAGAATAGGTGCGACGACGCGTTCAAATATCATGGCATCTCATCGCCTTGGCTTATCATCAAGCTTTTCCATTTGTTGGAATACTGCTTTTTGGTGGGTCCCGTGGATTTGATTCTGCTGCTCAACCCCCAGGACTTGTCGAGGTTGAAGCTCGTGATCTCCAAGTCCATCAATCAGTCGGTAAATGCGTCTTCAAATAAGAATATTCAGAGCTCCATCTTATTTCAATCGGTTTCGGTGGCCATATTTTTGGACGCAAGTCATGAAGCTATTCTTGGGGCCATCAATGCGTTACTCGGCCTTTTGAAGTCTCCCGATACAAACACCAGATACTTATCTTTGGAGGTTTTGACCAAACTTATTGGCAGATCGTCGTCTGATGATAAATATTCCCATAATTATAACAGCTTACTTTTCAAGAACATTTCTGTTATCGAGGCTTTGCTCAACGATCGAGATTCAAGCATCAATCGAAAAGCCTTGGATCTTCTTTATATCATCACCAATGATTCCAATCATCAAATAATCATCAACAAAATGATTGAGTGTTTCTCGGTGTTGGAATATCAATTGAAATCAGAACTTTCAATCAAAATTGCCATTTTGGCAGAAAAATTCGCCAAAGATTCCACATGGTATGTCAACACCATGATCCGGTTGCTATCTGTTCCTCAAATCTCAACTTCAAATGGCGAATTCTTAAATAATGAGATCTGGGAGAGAATTATTCAGATCGTGATAAATAATGAAGATCTCCACGTCAAGACGTGTAAGCTTCTTATGAGCAAACTAATCAAGTCCCATGAACAGCACGTGGTAATCAACGAGAATTTGATCAAAATATCGTGTTTTTTAGTTGGAGAATATGGTTATTTGGTTAAAAAAGAATACCCTCCATACATCCAATTCAAGTTATTTTCTGACCTTTATGCCAGAACAAGCATCACCTCTCGGTCAATGATCCTCAGCACGTTGTTCAAGTTCTTGAATCATTACCCTAACGAGGATTTTGTTGCCAACATTGTTGATTTGTTGGAAATGGAAAAAAACTCCATTGACTGTGATGTTCAATCCAGAGCCAATGAATACTTGAATCTATTCACGTTGGACAACAAACTATACAATCTAGTCAGACCTTTACCACCTTATGAAACCAAGAGCAACCATCTATTAGCTCGAATCGGAACAATCAACAAAATTGTCGGAGTCGATAAAGTTCGATCTTTTGACATGGTCCAGCAAGAAAAGCTCTTGGATATCGACGAGTCGGCTCCTACAGACACTACGCAAGCCAGCGATCCTTTCAATGACCGGGTCATTCTATCTCCCAACTGGAATGAAGGATTCCATCGAATGTTGTACTACAACGCAGGAGTATTTTACGAGAATCAACTCATCAAAATATTCTACAAAATCGACATCCTCGATAACTTCAAGATGACCTACCGATTCCAACTCATCAACAAGTCATTCAAACACGATGGACGAGAGTTGACGAGTTTCAAAATACATTCTGTTACAAATAATAGTGGTCCTACGCATCCAAGTTATCTTGTCAAAGTGGCCCAGCATCCAAGTCAGGTGATCAAAGACAAATCCAGCATGGAGCTCGACGTCCAAATACGAGACATAGTTGATATCCACACGGCGCCCGTCTTGAGTCTAAGTTTTAGTTGCGGAGGATCTTTCACACAACTCAATTTGAAATTGGGAGTCACTTCGTTGAAAACTTTGACACCAACCGAGTTGAGTATGGAGGATTTCAAGTCCCGGTGGTTGCAAATCAACCAGTTGCTACCCAATAACAAGGGAGAGTTCACCCGAAACTCCAAACGGAAACACAATTATTCCACATTGAACATCGTCCGAATGCTCACGAGAATGAATTTCGCCGTCATTTTCAACAGCCAAGAGGCCGAAAACATCTTGGTGCTTGCAGCAGGCATCCTCCACACCCAATCCAACAATTACGGACTTTTGGTGTCGATCAAAAGCAATACCAGCGATGTTCTAGAACATCTGGAGATCCGTTCCAAGGATTTTGAAATCACCATCAAATGTACAGGAGAAGGCATTGCCCAAACCATTGCTACCACATTGCATGAGATCCTCCAAGGCCGATAAATGTCCTAAACAAGCAACGTTTTTATTGAAATCATGGGCTGTTACTCGATTGGGTAATGAGATTAAATTTTTCGCCTAATTAGGAAATTATCACCCGTGGAGATGAAGGGAATTATTTTCCTTATATATGACATGGAATGTCCTGAATCTGGAGGTTTAACATGAAGTTATCAACAGTAGTGGTGGGCACAAGCCTATGTGCTTACGGAATATCTGCTCCTGTGGGAGAAACATTTGAAAAACGTGAAGGATTTCTCAGTTTTTTGACATCACTTTTCACCGATGTTTCGAGTGATTCTTCGACCAATGGTGCGTCTGAGGTGTCGGGTGGCTCGTTCAACATCGACTCTTTCATGACCAACTTGTTCAATTACTTTGGGTACTCTCCCAAGTCTGCTGATGATACCAATGATTTTACTCCTGTTGCAACAACTCTGACTGAAAATGACAGTGACCCACTCACCAAATTCACGTTCCCCGGCCAACAACAAACGAGTGCCGCCACTTCAACCACTCCCGAATTCACCTTCGAGTTCTTGCCGACTGCTCCAACCACATTGACCACATCGACGATGTCTTCCACCCAAAATAGTGATTCCGAACCGACACAGGAACCCAGTGGCAACGATCCCGACTTTGCCGCGGCCATTCTCAAGGCCCACAATGACTACAGAGCACTCCACCACGCGCCCGACCTAGTTTGGGACCAAGAAGCCTACCAATATGCCCAAAATGACGCAGACAACTACGATTGTTCGGGGGTTTTGACCCACACCGGCGGCAAATTCGGCGAAAACTTGGCCGCAGGCTTCAAGGACGGGCCCTCTGCCGTCAAAGCGTGGTTCGTTGAGGGCGAAACCTACGATTACAGCTCGGCAAACACCTACGACCATTTCACTCAAGTGGTGTGGAAAAACACCAGAAAACTCGGCTGTGCGTACAAGGACTGCAGCAGCACGGGCTGGCAGCTCTACGTGGTTTGTGAATACGACCCGCCCGGCAATGTCATTGGCCAGAACAGCCAAAATGTCGTGCCCCAGTAATGAACCAATGAACCCAATGAATAAAATGAACCAAATGAATAAAACGAAATTCGCGAAATGCTCTGCTTACGTCATCTCTTATGGCATCACCAGTGTACGTTATTGAAAACGGACTTCGGAGAGTCGTTCCGTACTACCAACCGTACGCCACGCACATTAAACGCCGGTGGGAGGGCCGCACGATCACCGACGTGTTCTGCAACGAGCTTGGCCAGACTTTCGACGTGATCCAGAGGGAAATTGAGGCGTGTAAAATCTACGTGCAAGAAAACCACGGCCGTAAAAATGGCGGTCTGGTGGTGCAAGGCTGGGCTGTTTTGAAGGACCGAGCGATCCGCAAGCACGACGTGATCTATAACCTTCGTCACATGCACGAGCCGGCGGTTTTTCTGGTTCCGGGAACCCAAAACAATCCTCACACCTTGATTGACATTATTTTCCAAGATGACAATTATCTCGTGATTAACAAGCCTCCTGGGATTCCCGTGCACCCCACACTGAACTATAGGTACAACAGTATCAGCGAGATTCTTAAATACGACTTGAAGCTCGAGAATATCTGGACTACGCATCGTTTGGATAAAGTGACGTCTGGAGTGTTGATAATGGCCTTAAACAAGCATACGGCCGTCAAAGTTGGCCAGATCATCGAGCACAAGCTGGAATCCACCACCAAGACGTACTTGGCCCGCGTGGCCGGCCGGTTTCCCGAGAAATTGAGCCATACGGGCCCGGTATTTCTTGTGAATGTCAATGGAGGGTACTTGATGCCTTCAAATATCGACAAAATCCCCCGGAAATCCACAACCCATTTCCGCCGCATCGCCTACAGTGCCACGCTCGACGAAAGCATCGTGGAATGCACGCCTGTTCTGGGCAAAATGCACCAAATTCGAATCCATCTTCGCAACCTTGGATATCCTATCTCAAACGATTGGGTATATAACAACCTTGGCACGCTCAGCGATATCAATAAGCTCAAGAACCATATAGAACTCGACTTGTACCGTGCTGTCGACCCGCAAATGGCCCGATCAGAGGCCTCTGAATACGTCGATTTGAGACCCTTGATAACACCCGAAATCACCCGAAATCTCAAATCTATCAAACAACTAGCAGCCCAACGACTACACCAACACGAAACAGACACTTGTACGGAGTGCGGCCGCACGTTGTACGAGCTAGAACGGGACATATCCCAATCGTTTGTGTATTTACATGCATATGAGTATAAATGCGAAATGGCCCTGGACTCATTCGACTTCAAGACACCAATTCCCGCTTGGTGTGACATCTAACGACGAGCAACAAACGGTAGCTTGGGATACCACATCGGCAAGTCCTGTTCCCGCACCGAGTTGAAGCGTCTGGCGGATTTCAGCACCGCTTTGGGAGCAGTTTTGTTGTGGTCTTGAGTGACTCTCACCAACGCTTTATTCAAGTCCAAATCCGTCACCAAGCGGTCAATTGCCAGCCGAATAGCCTCCCGAACCTCGTGGTGGTCTGCTTCGGTTGACGGCACCTTGTAGTGCTGGATGAAGTAGAAGCCCCGGACTTTTTCGACCGGTTTTCCTTGAACACATTCAAATATACACTTTTTAATGAGCCTTCGAAACTCACTTCTTCCCACAGCACTTGAGAGCGGGTTTTTCTTGACATCAAAGTAGTTGTTGTTGCGGTACGGCCCTCGGTAGCTGGCCAACGCTTTCTCTAACACCGGATCATTCAACACACTCACGGGGCTGTTGAAATTGCCAAATGCAACGTTACTCTTTCGCAAGCTGGAGATGTAATGGGAATCGGGAAAAAACCGGACCAGAAAAAACCGGCACCGGGCCACCACCGGAATCTGCCGCGTGATCTTGCGCTGCAAGTACGCAAACCCTGATTGGTCGATTCCCCGGATATCTGTAGGCGATTCTGGAAGCTTGGTTTTTAACGTGAAATTCGGCGCCTTGAAATGCCGATAAAATTCCGTGTAGTTGGCGTATTTGGGCGGTTCAAGCGCCGCTGCGTGGCGAACAGGCGCGAGCACAACCGCCAGAGCCCGTTTGCCGGCCTGTGGCAGCGGATTTATGAGCGTTTTGGCCGGCCCCAGAATCCACTTATCAAGCTTCATAAATTGCGAAAATGAAAAATTGCGATAATGAAAAATTGCGATTAGCATTTCGATATTTTACACTATCTACAAGAATCTATGCTGGCTGCCACAACGACACGGTGTTATCGGCGGTCGCTAGGGCGAGAAGCTTGGGGTTGAACGCCACGATCTTCGGGAGCCCTTGGTTCGTGGGAATGGCTCGAAACGGGCGGAGTTTGGGGGGGTTTTCGTGCGGTGCTACCGTGCGGGCTCCATCGGTGGTTTTGAGCTCCCTGAGGTCAAAGAGCTCGAGTTTGTTGGCGGGCGACCCTCGCACGACGTACCTTCCGCAGGGGCTGAAACACGCGGTGGAATTGAGGGGGTATTTGGCCAGAAAACGGGCGGTTTTGTCCCAGTCCCCCGCCAAAACCGTCAATATCTGCCCCAGAAACGCATCAACAATGTACGATTCGGGCGTGTCTGTGGCGACCATCACATACTTGCCGTTGTTGGCGAACTCAATGCCGGTCCAGTGGCTTCCCAGCCCACTTTCAACCTCACATCTCATGAACGGAGCGTGATAAAACGACCTCGTATCGTAGAACAAGAGCTCGCCACGAGCCACCCGCCCGCCCGCTGTTTCCGACGGCAGGCCCCGTGCGACAGACGGCGGTATCGCCACCGCAAACACGATCCCGTGTGGATCGTAGGCGATCATCGTGGGCGCACCCAACTCCAAATTGCCCGTGGGATTGGGCGACCGTAAGTCCCAGAGTTTCACGGTATTATCGGCGGAGGCACTAAGAAACACGTCGTGCACGGGACTGACCTCGAGTCCCACCACCTGGTGGCGATGGCCCTTGAAATATCGAAGGTATTTCTTATCGCTCAACGATAAGTACCGGATGGCATTGTCGACACTGAGGGGGTCTTTTGCCGCGGGAGTCGAGGCATAGAGACAGTTGAGGTCCTTGTGGGTGAAGCGGCCCAAATGCGCCCCGTACTTCTGCGACTGCACGTCCTTAGAGTGGATTCCCTTGTGCACATCGTAGAGCTGGATCGTTCGATCCACGCCCGTGCTGATGAGAAACTGGCCCGAGTCGTCGAAATCTAGCGACGTGATGCTGCCGGCTTGGTGGTAGTCCAACGTTTTGCGCGGCACCATCCGTCCTAGCACCGTGCGATCCACTTCAATCGTGGTGCTATTCTTCTTGGACATTTATATAAACCGATTGGATTTCGCACTTTTCAAATTTCATTTGCTTTAAAAAGGGGCTACTCATTTACTACTTTTGCCATGTCTACGCCCCAGCTTCCGTTCAAAGTTAGGGCTCTTTTCGAGTACAAGTCCGACTACGATGACGACTTGTCTTTTCCCGCCGGAAAAATCATCACCGTGACGGAAATTGAGGACGCTGATTGGTTCAGTGGGTCGGCGGACGGCAACACGGGATTGTTTCCCAAGAACTTTGTGGAGCTCTTGCCGCCCGAACGCCCGCTGCTGCTCGACCCGGCGCCGCCTGGGCCTGCGTCTGGGCCTGTTCCCGAGCCTGAGAGCGTTCCCCAGGCCGAGTTGGCGCCTTCGGAAGAGCCTGAACCTGAGCCTCAACTGGAGCCCGAATCGCCGCCAATCCCGCCTGAATCCGTGCCTGCTGCCGTGCCTGCTGCTGTACCGACTGCTGTGCCTGAAATGGTGCCGGCTGGAGCCCGAAAATCAGGCCCAATCCCCGTCCAAACTACAAGAGACGACCCGTACGCCATCAAAAAGGACTTCATTGCCAACCCCAAGTCGTCGTACGTTCCCCAGGTCAAGCCTCGCGACAACTCGTTCTTGATTGGCGGTGGCAAGAAGCCCGAGGCCCCTCGGCCCACAGAAATCTACAGAGAGCACATGAATGACGACGAACCAGAGCCAGAAGAGGAAAAAATGAGTCTTAAGGAGCGGATTGCGTTGTTGCAGAAACGCCAGGCCGAAGAGGCCGAGCGGGAGGCTGCTGCTGTCCGAAGACAAGAGGAAAGAAAGAAGAAAATCGCCCAAGAAAAGCACAAATTGGCTCAAGAAAAGCACAAATCGCATGCCCAAAAGGAGCAACATGAAGCTGCGGCTGACCAACGCGACGTTGAAGAGCCCGAAGAGCGTTCCGCTCACCCTGTGGGCTTCAACACCACTGGAGAATCGGTTGACTCGGTTGGTGCCCATTCCACAGGAGGTTCGATTGGAACCGGTTCAATTGTTGCGAGTAACACGGGTGGCTCTTCTGTAAAGCCAGAGCACTCTCAACCGGCTCCAATTGAAGAGCACCAAGAGCCAGCTGGCGAAGAAGATGATGAAGAAATCGAAGAAGAAATCGACGAAGATGAAGAAATTAGAAGACGCAGATTGGTAGAGAGAATGGCCAAGATCTCGGGGGGAAGAAACATGTTTGGAATGATGGGAATGTCACCATTTGGCCAGCCAGCAGGTGATCATGCTGGCAAATCCATAAAGGAAGAGGATTCCATCGAAGAAGATGATGCACAAGACGACCAAGAACAACTGTCAAGTGACGAAGAAATGAAACCGGTTCCAATGTTACCGTTTGCCGATCCAAAAGCTCTTGAAAAGTTGCATGCCTCAGCTAAGCCTGAGCCTGAGCCCGAATCTGAATCGGAGGCTGAAGATTCTGCCGAAGCTGTGGAGCCGTTGAAGGAAGATTCGTCGATGGGAGAAGATGATGATCCCACCGAAACAGATATCAAAGAAAGACCACCTCCTCCTGTTCCAGAAATCCCACAAGTAGATCCAAAAGTGGCCATACAAAGTGATAGTGGGCTTGAGTCTGAAAATGAGATGAAATTGAATCCTACTGAGCTGGAAAACGTGGCCTACGATGCTGATAGTGACAACGATAGTGAGAAGATTGTTGGTGTTTCGAGGGACGTTCCTGTTCCTCCTGTTCCAAAGGATGTTCCTGTTCCTGTTCCAAGAGACGTTCCTGTTCCTCCTGTTCCAAGAGATGTTCCTGTTCCTCCTGTTCCAAGAGACGTTCCTGCTCCTGTTCCAAGAGATGTTCCTGTTCCTCCTGTTCCAGAACACGCTCAAACCGTTCAGACGAAAGATGCTCCCGAAGCTATAGAACCGGTCGTTCCAGCGATCCAGCCTCCTGTTCCTGCCACAGCAGTTCCAAAAGTGCCAGAAGTTCCAAAAGTCGAAGTTCCAAAAGTCGAGGCTCCAAAAGTCGAAGTTCCAAAAGTCGAGGCTCCAAAAGTCGAAAGTCCAAAAGTCGAAAGTCCAAAAGCTGAAAGTCCAAAAGTACCACAAGTGCCTAGCTCAGTACCGCCACAGGTCCCACCAATCCCAGCACCAGCACCGGCTCAGCACGAGCCCAAGTCGGAATCTGAATCTGAAGACTCCGATTCTTTCCAGTTCAACACGACCCCAAAACCGCCAAGTGGTCTCAGAAAAAGCTCGACCGACATCCCAGCGACACCAAATGCCATGAGACGGACATCGACGGATCTTTCCAAGTCCAAAACCCATACTCAGGCCGACGCACATCTTGTCAAGCTCGAAGAAGAACTTTCTGGTAGTAATTGGTGGCTCAAAGACACGTTACCGGAGTTTTTGGCGACGAAAATCGGGCGGGAGCTCATCTTTGAGGTCGATACCAACAGCATCGCCAAGAGAGGAGGCCGGAACGTGGTGTACAAGGACTTTTACGTGTTGTTTCACGATTTGAGTTCGATCGTGGTGGAGCTCGAATACGAGACAGAAGACCCCACAAGCACCGTCAAATTCACGGGAATCTCGACTCGACCACCGCCCATTGCCCGCAAAGACTTGCTTGACCAATCGTACCGGCAATTTGGCAGTAAAATCGTCGATAATCTCACGGCCAAAGCTCGTGGTAACATTAGTAATAACCTAATCGAGGGAATATTTTCCAGCGTGTCCGGCCCAGTTTTACCGGCCATTGGCAACAAGTGTTTTGGCGTGACGATCTACAAGAACATCAACAACAACAACGTGACGAAAATCACCGAGCCCCAATCAGGTGACATTCTCTGCATCAAAAATGCCAAATTCCACAGCGGATTTAAAAATACCACCGTCGGTGAAGAAGAGATTTTTTCATCAATTGTGTACGAGCACGACCCCAAGAAAGATAAGTTCAAGGCCCTTGAACTTGTCAACGGACAACTCAAAAAAGTCAGTTTCAAAATGGACGAAATGAAACGGGGACAAGTGAGGGTTTTCCGAATCGTTGATAGGAGTTATGTAGGTTGGTAGCGTACGATTAGATAATGAATATTCTCCGGGAGCCAGTGTGGTGCGTGGCGGAACCGGCTTTTCTCGAGCCAAACCCCAGATTTCGAGCAGCCAATTATCGAAGACGTGATTGGTCGCAGTAAAGTGGGTGCAAATACAACGATGCTCGTGGTACGTTCGGGAATGTTTGTGGTACGCTCGTGGTACGCTCGTGGTACGCTTGTGAAATGCTTGTTTCCCATTCGTGGCCAATGGTGCCAAACCGGAATTCTGGCCCTAAACCACGTCCTCAGGTTATATCCGACTCGGCTCCTTCCTGTCAACCCCGGGTATAGACCCCAGTTTTCCAGGACACGACCCCGACCCGTTCGGATAGAATGAAAAATGTATAAATAGGTTGAAATATCCAATCGGTCCAAGGATTTTTCAAATAAGTACTCGGACAAAATGAGTGATAAAATTAAGGTTTTAAACCCTATTGTGGAAATGGATGGTGATGAAATGACCAGAATTATCTGGCAATTTATCAAGGATAAATTGATTTTACCTTATTTGGACATTGATTTGAAATACTACGATTTGGGTATCGAGTATAGAGATCAAACCGATGATCAGGTGACCCAAGATGCTGCAGAAGCCATTCTTAAATATGGTGTTGGGGTCAAATGTGCAACCATCACCCCGGATGAAGCAAGAGTTGAGGAATACAACTTGAAAAAAATGTGGTTATCCCCCAATGGAACCTTGAGAAATGTTCTTGGAGGTACTGTTTTCAGAGAACCCATTGTCATTGAAAACATTCCCAGAATTGTTCCTACATGGGAACAACCCATCATCATTGGAAGACACGCCTATGGTGATCAATATAAGGCCACTGATGTGGTTATCGATAAACCCGGTGAATTATCTTTGGTTTTCAAGCCTGCCGATGGGGGAGAAGCTGAAGTCCATCATGTTTTCGATTACGAAGGCAAAGGTGTGGCCTTATCCATGTACAACACCGACGCTTCCATCACTGATTTTGCAGAATCTTCGTTCAAATTTGCCTTGGACAGAAAAATGAACTTATTTTCATCCACCAAAAACACCATTTTAAAGAAGTACGACGGTAGATTCAAAGACATTTTCGAAAACTTATACGACACCAAGTACAAGGCCGAATTTGAAAAAAACGGAATCTGGTACGAACACAGATTGATCGACGATATGGTGGCCCAGATGTTGAAATCCAAAGGAGGATACGTCATTGCCATGAAAAACTACGATGGAGACGTCCAAAGTGACATTGTTGCCCAAGGATTCGGCTCGTTGGGTTTGATGACCTCGGTGTTGATGACTCCCGATGGAAAAGCCTTTGAAAGTGAAGCTGCCCATGGAACTGTCACCAGACATTATAGACAACATCAACAAGGGAAAGAAACATCCACCAACTCAATTGCATCGATTTTCGCCTGGACCAGAGGTATCATCCAAAGAGGTAAGTTGGATGACACTCCAGAAGTGGCCCAATTTGGAGAAGCCTTGGAAAAAGCCGTTATTGACACCGTTGCCATCGACAACAAAATGACCAAGGATTTGGCTTTGACCCAGGGAAAAACCGACAGATCGTCTTACGTCACCACTGAAGAGTTCATTGACGCCGTCAAGACCAGATTAGATAAGAATTTGGCCTAAGTTTGTGTTTATTTATTGAGTGTAGTTTTCTAATCAAGGTACCAAATTTTCTCACCAATTTCAAATTGACGTTCGCGATATTAAATTGTTGTAGAAATGAACGTGGGTTCGATTCTTAATGATGATAATCCCAGCGATGTGGAGCTGAAGGCCGCTGAAAAGCCGGGTTTCCGCCAGAGAAACTCCATAGTTTCGTTGTTGAATGACGATAGGACGCCCAGTCCCCAAAAGGAGACTCCAAAACCCGACGAAAATGGCGGGCCAGATTTGGGGTCTGTGGATTCCAACACGTCTAAATCTGCGTCAGCGCCTCAGAACTCATCTCGCACAGCGGCGGCGGTGCTGGAACAAGAGGACGATGAAATTTCCCGGTTGAATCGGTTGAAAATCGGGTCAAAACCCAAACGATACGTCGTGCCCCCGATTTGGGCTCAAGAATGGCAAGCCAAACCTAACGGGAAACACGTCGAAGAGTACCAGGAGTCGTCGGGCATATCCGACAAGTCGATCTTCAGCTCGTATTCGACCACGTCGGTCGATCTCGAGTGCTCAATCACCGGTATAATTCCGCCTCCCAGTGTAACGAGAAGAATAGCCGAGTGGATATACGCCAATTTCGTGGAAATCAGTGAAGCCAACCGCAAATACGTGGAGTTGGAGTTGAAATTCGGGACCATAATGGACAAAAGCACCAACAATAGGATCAATATTCTGGTGTCTACTGAATGTATCTATACAGATGTGTCGAACATTTACTTTGAATCGGGGATTCATCAGCTTGGTTTTGATGATATGATGGCGTTTTTCGAGGAATTGGAGAAATCATACCAGGAAGAGTTGAAAAACCAGCCTGTTGGTAGTAATAAACCCCGCCGAAAGTTCAATATATTGGAAACAGACGTGACGGATTCGATGTACTTTGTGAGGTCTCGAAATGAACAGCCCAAAAAAATAAGAATATCAAAGGACAATCTTTTGAAACCTCCGCGGTATTCAGCCATCAGCAAACAACGGATCTCCGACTTATACATCCACAATCCTTCGTCGATGTACGATTTAAGACTCTCGTTGTCGCTCGAAACTCCGGTTGCCAATGACGAAATTGAATTGACCATGAAGAAGTCCAAACCGGTGCTAGTTCGGGTCAAACAGCGCAACAGCTTCAAGCACAAGCCCACGGTGACGCAGTTTGATTTCACCCGAGTCACGGCCACCAAAGAACGTAAAAATACTGCCACTGGTAAAAAAATGGTTGAAAATGAAAAAACCTACGAGGTCGAATTGGAGATCGACACGACCGAGCTCTTCACCGGGTTCGAAATGTTCAAAAACGGCACCAACTCGGTCCGATTCGAGGAGTTGGTGGAGATCTTCGTCAACAACGCCCGCTGCTTGAACAACAGAGTCACCAAGCTTGCTAAATAATCGTCTTGTATAAATACTTTGTCCATGTAGGTGATTTTGAAATATTTCAAAAAATCGCATTTCCCATTTTGATTTTGGACCCGTGTATTGTTGACAAAGTATTGAACTCTGACATGGACAATTTCGGTCTGACGCTCGTGCTAATGGCCGTGGTGTTGGTACTAGCGGCGTACGGGACGGCGTACATGTTTTCCCACGATCCTCGCAAGCCGGAGCCCAGTGAATTGACGTACATAACAAACGATGGTCATGGAGAATCATTTGAATTACCACCGCCACTCGACCCAAATAGCGTGTTCAACGACACGGGAGTCGAGGTGTCGGTGGTGATTCCGTGCTTCAACGAAACCACGCGCTTGGGAAAGATGTTTGAGGAGTGTTATCAGTATTTGGACGCCCATTATCGACACTCGTTTGAGATCATTATAGTTGATGATAAATCCAGTGATAACACCAGCAAATATGCCATTGATTTGGCCAACCGGTACGGCGTGGCGGCAAATGTGGTCAAGGTTATTCAGTTCACCAAAAACAGAGGCAAAGGAGGTGCAGTCACCCAAGGAATGTTACATGCCTGTGGAAAGTATATATTGTTTGCCGATGCCGATGGAGCCACGAAATTTGCAGACATTGAAGGGCTTTTGGGATATTTGAAGACTTTCGAGCTGGGACAACCGGCCATAGCCATCGGCTCAAGGGCTCATATGGTCAACACAGAGGCCGTGGTCAAAAGAAGTGCCATTCGAAACTTTTTAATGTATGGTTTGCACACTTTAGTGTATGTTTTTGGAATAAGAAAGATCCAGGACACTCAATGTGGGTTCAAGATGTTCAATTTCGAAAGTGCCAAGCGGATATTCCCCCACATGCACACTGAAAGATGGATATTTGACGTGGAAATCCTTTTACTTGCCAGCTATCAGGACATAAATATGAAAGAAATCCCCGTCAATTGGCAGGAAATAGATGGCTCAAAGATAGATTTGGTCAAGGACCTGATCAATATGGCAATTGATTTGGTGGTGACTCGAGTTTGTTACATTCTAGGTATTTATAAAATCAAAAATTATAGGAAATCCATTTAATATACCTTTAGACTTTTGCATTGACTTGCCAACTTTGAACAATTTAGTAGTGTGTCTGCTCTTTTTTGACCCGTGAGTCACACTACTGTTCGACAGGCGTCAAATGCTCTGCTTTGGCTTCTAAACCTTTTGTATTTGGTGTTAACTATTAGATTGAGTGAAAACTAACTCTGTATTGACTCATTATTTTAGGAAATTCTACTCTTCATTGACTTATTATTTTTGGAAATTCTACTCTGTACTGACTTATTATTCAGGATAATTCCAACTCTATTTATACTTGATTACTGGCAGCACTTTGCCTAATCACCGAATCTTCAGACACTCTGGTCCTCTGTCAATATTGCCTAAATTATATCAGGCTAATATAGTGTATATCAGGGGGTTTACTAAGTTTATTCAGTAAGTAAATGTGAGAAGTGTATGTCCTTCTCCCTTGATCTATTAAATGGAAATTCCTACTCTATTTATACTTGAGCTGCAACGTTCTCCACTTTGTAGATCATGTTATAGATCACTTCTTCGACCGTTTTCAGATAAAAGGGGGAATCTCCGCCGCTTTATCTTTCCCAAAATCGGGACAAAACTTATCTGTAGTTTTTCAAGGTCGGGGAAAACTATCTTTAGTTATCAGGATCGGGGAAGGTCTTATCTTGTGATCTTATGTTTAGTTTTAACTCAATACTACCACATCAGAGTGTACCGAAGTGTGCGATAACCACATAAATTATTGTGTAATCGACACTCCCTTGAAGGTCATTAAGGACTTAGTGATTACCCTTAAAGGGCATTAAGTACCTGAATGGGCTTCTTGACTATGGTCAATCAGATTAGAGAATAATTTTGTGGTTAACTCTCGGAACATTATTCTGGGTAGTGGTTTGGTGAACATATCAGCTATGTTATCTTTCGAATTGATGTAAAGCAACTTCCAATTTTGAAAGAGGATTCTTTCTCGGATACTTGCTATTTTTACGTTAGTA